>PISW01002603.1:95964-254136 GCA_004023785.1 Mungos mungo | reverse complement strand
CTCCCCCCTCTCTCCCCACCTCTGCCAGCGGAGAACACTGTCCTGGCTGAGCTTCCCTCACCGTGATTCATATTCCACTTCCACCCAGGTATTTGCTCCGTGGCCCCCCAGGCCCCGCCCCGCGCCCCCCCAGGCCCCGCCCTGCGCCCCTGAATGCCTTCGCTCCGTTTCTGCCTTCGCAGCACTGTGATAACCGAGCCGGGAGGAACATCTGTGGAAGTCTTAGCTGGAGAATCAGGACTGGGTGTTGCTCGATATGTGGAAAAAATGCATTTTTTCCCCAAAGAACCATAACCTGCGTGGTGGTCAGGGCCTTGGGCCCCTACCGAGGCTCTGCCCATCCTGCCCCCCGACCTCCTCCCAGCTGGGTTACCGTGCACGCATCACGGCCCTTGCTTCCAAGCCCGTGGCCGTGTGAGGCCAGGGTTCTGCGAGGCCAGGGTTCTTCGAGGCCAGGGCAGGGGTGGCGATGGTCCAGGTGCGAGGCAGGCTCAGAATCAGCGAGGCCTGGGGCACAGTCTGGGGGCCGGCAGGAGTGCTGGCAGCCGGGACCACCCCGGGGGAGCCCTGCCCCATGCCCACCTTGCCACACTTGGGGTCTCCCAAGCCCAGCCACACCACAGGGCTCCTATTCGCCCCCAGCCATTCACCAGCCCTCCCCTGCCTTGCTGTGATGGCAGTCCTGGGGGAGGACCCTCCGTAGAGAAGTCCCCGCTGCCACCTGGGGCTGCGGGTCAGGCCGGCGGCCGTTCACTGCGGCACCGGTGCTCCGTCCTGACGTCCCTCCCGGAGGCCCGTGCGGATGCTCATCCCCGGGGACGTCGGGCTGCCCAGTGTGGGGGGGGCGTGCTGTGTCTCCGGAGGCTGAGAGCGTCTCCTCACTGGGGGTCCAGAAATCGCGGGTCCAGACACGGGGCAGGAGGCTTCTGTGAGTCGCTTTCATCTCGAACGCATCCGTTACGGGTTGGGTGGCAGCCGCCCCCGTGTTCACCGAAGCCGCGTTTTGTGTGACAGGAAGAGCCGGGTGCTGTGGGATTGTGCGGCTGACGACATGCGGACCTGGGGCTTCGGAAGGAGCGGCCCGCAGCCTCCTTCAGTGCTGGGTCCTGCCCGGTTCACGGTTTACGTGTGACTCTTATCTCCGACCCGGCTGACCGTGGCCCATGCGGGGAGGGGTGTGTGGGGCGGGGATGGCGGCAAGCACCCCAGCCCCGTGCCCTGTCCTCCGGGGCCCTGCCTCTGGTGGGCATACGGGCCTCCCCTCTTCTGCTGGGACACTGGTCACTGTGGGCCTCACTGGCCGCCCCTGCTAGAGGCCTGCAGGGACCCAAGTGGTCCCGCCTTTGGCCTCGCAGAGGCGCCCCGGCCAAGCTGCGCCTCGGGGACCAGTGTGGTGATGCTGGCCTTCATTTCCACTTCACGTTATTGTGTGGCTGCCGGGGGGGAGGGGTGGCGGGTGGAGGAGGGCGGGAGGCGCCCTGGGGGGTTGCATGGGGAGCCTGTGGGGCAGGAGCCCCCTGCCCCGGGACGGGCCTGTGGAAGGAGCCACTCTCAGGCCTGTTTCAGGGCGTTTTCGGGCTGTGACTGCTCTGTCCCCAGCAATTCCGAGACACCTCTGCAGGTGGAACAGTTCTTTGAATAGGACTGCGTGTGGAACAGGATGTGCGAGGCCCCCGAGCCAGTTCAGAGCCAGAAGGAGAGTGACTGCATGCGGGGCAGAGCTCCAGCTGAAGCCGAGAGCAGGGTCGGGAGGAGAGGGGAGGAAGCAGCCGGAGAGTAAGGTTTGCAAGCGTCCCCTCTGCAGTTCCAGAGATACAAGTTCTGTGACTTGTTTCTTTCCCAAACAAGATTGAGACAGCCTTATAGGGTCACAAAAGAGAAGGGAATGGGAGGGCATCCTTCACAGGATGAGAGGTTTAACCACCTTGGGGGGGGGTCCTTATGTGGACACTCACAGAGGGGCAGCACCCGGACGGCGAGAAAGCCCCGCGGAGCCCGGGTACGCCCAGGACTCGATGTGAGCCGTGCGGAGGAGGCCGCGGGTCCCCTCACCCTCCAATAGCTGCCATTTAAACGTGGCGCCCCTCCCAGAGCACCCTACCTCCCGTAGCACCCGACCCCCCCCCCCCCACCAACCAAGGATTCTGCTCCGAAGAAATTTAGTGAGTTATTTTGGGAGGAGTTACTTGGGAGTTGGCTGGCCTCGGCACCCCAGAGCCCAGCCCTGGCAGTTTGACTTTCCCTGCCCCGGCCTCTGTTCGAGGTCCCGGGTCATTGCTGGCCCAGCATCGCCCGCTGTGAGGCCCCCCGGCTGCCAGCCCCGTCCCCACACGGCTTCTGGTGCCCCTGCTCCTGTGAATGTTCCCACGGCCGGGAGCAGTCATCTCGAAAGCCAAGAGCAAAGCAGGCCCCCCACCCCCGCCTCCCGCACACAAACGCAGAAGAAAAGAGCATTGAGAGAGGGACCCTGCAGCCGTGGCGGTGCGCCCCTCTGATGTCCCTCCAGAAACCCCACAGCCGAGGTCAGCTCTGCCCTGACTGCAAACTGAGGCCGGTGTCGGTGTCGGGCGACAGCGGAGGTACCACCCCCTTGGGATGACTCGCACCCTTCCAGCACTGAATCAAAAGCAATGTCACTTTCCGGAAGGTGGGTGGGTTGGCAAACTCAGTGCTGCCTTTGAAGATTTTAAGAATACGACCTTTAAGAGAGCTGGTGGTCCGCCTCCTGTCACTGTTTATCGCCCGCCAGGTGACGAAGCTGGGTGTCCCCGTGGGCTGTCCATTCTACCTTGGAAATGGTTCCTCGGGGATGGAGCCTGGGCAGGACCGGGGGCACAAGTGAGCTTCAGAGGCAGGTGACCCAAGCCCATGACACCTGTCACAGGAGGCCCAGACCCCACGACACCTCCCACAGGCGGCTCAGAGCCTCTGCTCCAGCCGGCATCTCGGCCGCGTGGGCGTGCGTGTGATATGACGCTGAGGGAGGAGGAAGCAGCCCCAGTTTCACAGCCTGGGATCTGGATGCAGGATGGAAACCCTCGCCTGCTTGCACTTTAACCGGCATCGGCTTCGCTGCCAACCAGTGCCACTTGCTCCTAACTCTGCTCTGTGTCTGCTTGGCAGATGGTCCAACAGACACAATAAAGGGAAAAAACGCAGCAAGATCAAAAGAGTAAAGATATAAAAACTCTAACCGAAGCCCCGTTTCGTTAGTGTCTCTGGTGATTTAAAGAAAACGTGCATCTGCGGCACACGACTAGGGCTCTGAGAACAGAAGTCACAGCAGGGAAGCGCCGTGAGGTCACAGACAGAGGCGAAACCTCAGCACAGGCCTTAGGAGCGCAAGAAATCCCCCGGAAAATCGCGGAGAAGAAGGAGGACCAGACGCTGAGGGAGGAGCCCCGGGATCTGACGGGGAGTAGCACACCTGCCGCTGGGGACAGCCCCTCCTGCACTCCGGGGACTCCGGCTGGCACATTCCCGAAGGTTCCTGCTGGCGTGGGGGGAGCTGCCTGCAGGGCCCATGTGTCCCGCCCCACCCAGCCCCACGCCACCGGCACTGGGCGGGCGAGTGGGCCACGGTCCAGAGCTGCCCCTGGGTGAGCCGGCTTGGCCCCCCTCACCTCACAGGTCACAGGGCGGACCCCCGGCTGGCCCTCCGGGGCCTCATTTTCTAGTTTGTTCTGTTTGTCCTCCTCGCCTCCAGAGGCCAACCAGTGAGAACAAGGCAAATGGAGGGGAGCAGAGGGAGGGCACAAAGACGCCCCGCTAAGAACTCGAGGGTTCCAAGGAGCAGCGGCCGGGGCGCTGGGAGCCTGGGGGCAGCTTCCAGCTTCGGAGGGAAAATGGCCTTCAGGCCAGAACTCCGCACCAGCTCAGCTGCTCCAGGATGAGGGAGGCGCCAAGGCGCCTTCCTCCATCGAAGGCCTGGGGGAGGCCACCTCCCCGCCCCCCCTCCCCACGAAGCCATTGGAGGACAAACCCCTGGGGAGGGGGAGGTCGAGCAGGAGGCCAGGAGGCAGACTGTGCACTTGACCATCAGGGGGCCGCCAGGCCCAGGATGGTGGCAGAAAGGCTGGGGTGGGGGTGGGGAGGAGGCGTCAGGAAAGGAGGCGGGAGCAGAGGGGGAGAGGAGGGAGCAGGAGGGGTGTGGGTGTCGCAGAGCCGTGGGGGGCCAGTGGGTGGGGCGTGGCAGGGGCCCCGAGCACAGAGTGTCCTCTCACGGGGCTGCTGGGCTTCTAGAGGGACAGGCGTGTGGTGAAAACTTCGTGGTGCAGGCGCACACGTGTGTGTATTTAACTTTCAGGTTTTATTTCACGATAATTTACTCAGCGTGAAAACATGTCAACTTCATCCTTTAGTTTCATCATACACCCAGAGGGCTGGCGCCTCACAGGGAGTGGGGGCAGGGAAGCACCCCTCCCGAACCGGGGTTCTGGAGTCACCCCCGAGGTCAGTGGTTGTGCTCAGCCCCTCAGTGTGTTGACCCGAGTCCTTCAATTCTGATGTTTCCCTGTGTTATTTCTTTTCTCGTTTCCCTTCTCCAGTTAAAGACTTCTGGGATCGGGGGACACCTGGGTGGGTCAAGTTGTTTAAGTGTCTGACTTCGGCTCAGGTCATCATCTCGTGGTTTTTGACTCCGTCGGGCTCTGTGTCGGGCCCGCGTCGGGCTCTGTGCTGACTGCTCGGAGCCTGGAGCTGCTTCGGACTCTGTGTCTCCCTCTCTCTCTCTCTGCCTTTCCCCTGCTCACTCTCTGTGTCTTTCTCTCAAAAAGAAACATTAAAAAACTAAAAACAAATAAGGACTTCTAGGATTGGTGGGATTGATGGTCTGATCTTTGTGCCTTTGTTGCAAATTCCTTTTATTTTTGTTCTGCCTCCTTGGCAATTTTCTCAATTTGGTTTCTGTCTCTTTTGTTGTTCCTGGGGGCATCTGGGGGGCTCAGTCAGTTGAGTGTCCGACTTCAGCTCAGGTCATGATCTCACAGTTCGTGAGTTCGAGCCCCGTGTCAGGCTCTGTGCTGAGCGTGTAGAGCCTGCTTGGGCCTCTCTTTCTCCCTCTGTGAGATTTTATGCAGATTCCCTGGAGGTTTATTCTGCTCTCTTTTTTGTTTGCTTTCACTCAGAGTTCCCTTTTTTCCTACATTGATTTCCTGTGGTCTTTGACTTCTGTGTCAGGCACGTATTTGGAGTTAGGGCCTCAGGATGCTGATGGAAGGTTCTGTGTGTGGGTGGCCTGGAGTCCAGTGGCTTGCTCGGTAGGGATCCCCGCTGTCAGTCCCCACAGATGACAGACCTATGCCCCAAAAGACCTTGCATCCCCGCTGGGCAAGGGGACTGAGCCCCTTCCCAAGCGCAGCTCCCTCTTACACTTTCCCGGGCTGTTGTAACAAGTCAGCACAAACGTGGTGATTTAAAACAACAGAAATTTGTACTCTCACGCTTCTGGAGGCCAGAAGTTTGAGACCATGTGTGCAGGGCTGGGCCCCGTCCAGAGCCCCCAGGGGAGGGTTCTCCCAGGCTCCAGGTTGGTGGTTCCACCAGTCAGTTCTCTGCCTGCATTTCCTCCCCTCGCCCCACGTCTTCTCTCTTCAGTCCTTCGTGAGGCCGCTGTTTGTCTCCGCCCGCTGGGTCCTCCGCCGTGTTCTCATCTCACAGTCCTTAACTTAGTTATGTCTGCAGAGATTTTCTCCAAATGGAGTCACATTCTGAGGTTCTGGGGCGTAGGAGGTGGACTTATCTTTGGGGGGAACCACCATTCAACGACTACACTCCCCCAACTCCCTCTACCTCCCCTTTTCGGACCTAAATCCCCAGAGAGTGAGTTCTCTGCGGAGACTTGCAGAGAAAGGCGAGCCTGCTCTGTGGCGCCGAATGGAAGGATAATCCAGTATAAGAAGGAGGGGGTCTCTCAATTTGTGTTTATTTATCTTTTTTTTAATGTTTATTTATTGTTAAGAGAGAGAGAGAGACAGACAGACCGTGAGTGGCGGAGGGGCAGAAAGAGACGGGGAGACACAGAATCCGGAGCAGGCTCCAGGCTTCGAGCGTTCAGCGAAAAGCCCGACGTGGGGCTCGAACCCACAAACCGTGAGATCATGACCTGGGCTGAAGTCCGATGCTAACCAGCTGGGCCACCCAGGTGCCCCTCAATTTGTATTTATTTAAATACATAGATATTTACATTCTATGCGGCCTGGAAGGGGCACAGTGGCGGACTGGCTTCTCCTCGGTGCCTGTCTGTGCTTCCCCCTGGATGATGCTGGTGCCTGAATCCTTCTCCAGGCTCCAAGACTCTTGGCTGGACCTGGACCCTGGCCTTGCTCCCTCCTGAGCGGGCCTTCCTCTGGGCCCACTAGTTGTCTGGCCGTCGAGCAGTGCCTGGATGCTCCTTAAAGCCTGGACCCTCGAGACGAAGCACAAATTCATTGCCCTTTCAAGGTGGGCATTTCAATGGAGTAGAATCTGATTCCGGAGAAGACTCCAGTGTGATATTTTTAAGCCGTGTGTGGTGAGTCAGAGAGGGTCATTTTAGGCAGGTAAGTACTCCGTATAGTCATAAAAACACACATGAACCCTTAAAAGGAGTGGTAAAAATAAAAGAACAGAAACGGGATGAAGGGGTAGGGAGAGAGTACCAGAAACGCTGCCTTATTCCTCAGAAGTGCTGACATTTTCTGTTTGGGGCCTGTTGCCTAGGGAAATTCCACAACCCAAACGTCACCGGTGCTGGATCAAGGCTGGTCCAGAAACCTCATGAGACCAACGGCTTCTACTATTTTAATATGTGGGTCAGTGGAAAACAGTTGGAAAGCTGGTAGTTGGTTAAGACTTCACTGGCCAGGCCCCTGTTTGAATAGACACATTTATAATTCAGTTAATGCCCTAATAAATTGCACCAAGAGGTAGTTAGAACATTTAAGTCGGGCTCTGGCAGGAGGCGGAGGAGAGCCGAGAGACGGGGGCCGTGCCTCCCTCGCCCAGGAGGAGCCTCGGTCGTGTCTTTGGGACCTTCTGCAAAGCAGACGTGAAGGCAGGAGGCCGCGGGACGTGTTTGGTTCCCGGGGATATGTGTTCCCACATTTGAGAATCTGATGTTCCACAAAAAGTGTAGTTTGCAGCTTCTCTTGAAGTGCTGGAAAGTTCTGGCGCTGTGGGCTGACACCCTGCGGGAGCGGCTGCCGCCTGAGTTAACTGTGCCAGGGCGGGTGTGGGGGCGGCTCGGGGGAGGGGCAGAGGCGAGAGAGGGAGGCCAGAGTCTCGGACCCCAAACCTGTCTCTGGGAGGTACATACACACACACATACGGCCCCCCACAAACCTGTGTGTGTGTGTGTGTGTGTGTGTGCGTGCGTGCGCGTGTGCGTGCAAGTCTGAGTGAATGTCTGTCCATCCACCTAGAAGGCTCAACTGGTGTAACTGGAGCCAGTCTGGGAGCCTGGACCCAGATGCACGGACCCCCTCCTGGGTTAGGGGAGCAGAAGCTGACCTCCTCAGGCCTCGGGCGTTCCAGGCTGGGGAAGGAGGGACACGGGCCAGCCCTGAGCAGCCGGGACTCTGCCTGAGCCCTTTAGGCTTCCAGAAGGTTCCAGAAGGCTACGGATACCTTAATCAGCAGGTCTACAGAGGAAACATTCCGGGAAGGATTGTATATAACTGTTTTTGAGGACTCACATACTATATTTAAATGATAAATTGGTTAATAGAATATAATGTAATACCATAAATATAAAATACTGTTATAGCTTTACATATTTACACATATCGTATTAATTATATATAATTAATGTTACATTATTTATGTGATTATATGTGCTACCTATAATATTTTATAATTTATGTACTAACTTTTCCTAAAGTAATTGAGATTTCTTTCCGCAGACACACGATCCTTTATAAAAGGTAATTAAAACAAGAGAAGAGGAGAGGTCAGCCGGGGAAAGGGTTACAAGTGCGATATCAAGACAAACAGAATGTGTTTGAAGCTGAGGGTCCCGGGGAGGCTCAGTCGGTTAGGGGTCTGACTTCAGCTCACGTCCTGACCTCACAGCTCATGAGTTCGAGGCCCACATTGGGTCCACTGCTCTCACAGAGTTGGCTTCAGATCCTCTGTCCCCCAGTCTCTCTGCCCCTCCCCCGCTCCCCCTTTCTCTCTTGCTCTAAAATAAAATAAAACATTAAAAAAATTAATTCTAGAAGGAACTGATCACTTGCCTTCTAAGACAAGATTCTGGAAGGGTTGGTCTGCGTGATGCCTTTTTGTAACTGAGCCCCAAAGACGCTGGGAACAGGGTGAAGACAGCATTTCGGGGGCCTGGCCAGTGGGGCCCCGGGAGGGCGCTCTGCCCGCCAGTGAGGGTGACCGTCACAGGCGCATTGCCGGGGGCCTCTGCCATCCCGGGCTCTTGGACGTCCCGAGGAACCAGGAGAGGGTGTGAGTTATTGTGATGTTGCAAGTTCCCTTATCAGTTTGGGATAAGTGAAAGTGGTCTTTTAAAACCCATACGTGTCATTGGTAACCACAGCTGCCACAGCTCAGAGTCAGCAGAGTAACAGGGTGTCAAGTTGTTCGGTGTCCGTTCTGCACCTCCTTCCCACCCAGGCTGCTGCGGTGTTTCTGTCTAACTAACACCATGGCGTGTTAGCCTACGTCACGCAGGTCTGTTCCAGTCGTCTTGGACGGTACTGACTTACAAAGCGGCTGTGTCACAAAAATGGTCCCCACTATACACTCACTTTTTCTTCCTTTTTGTTTCCCCACGTTGTGTTGTATCGTAAGTTCTGCCCCCGCTGGGCTGGGGCTGTCTGCGGTGCGGAGACATCAGCTCCTGGGCTGGGCTGGCGAGCCATCAGCGCCCAGCAAACCCTGGAGGACGGACGCTGTGTCCTTCTGATGCACCCGTGTGAGCCCCCATGAGCGACCTCCGAGCTGTGGGGGCTCCCGGGCTCCGTCCGCGGGTTCGGGAGGAAGATGACCTCCCAGGCAGTGCGCCAGCAGATGCCACTCACCTGGGGATGACTCCGGGGACCTTGGGAGGAAGCCGCCCCCGCTTCTTCCAGCTCCTTCTCACCGGCAAGGAGAGCCCCTGAGGGTCCTAATGGGACGAAGGAGGGCGGGGAGGGAGCTTCTGGAAGACTCGCCCAGGTCTAGAGAGTCACTGTTAAGTTCTGGTGGCCTGATGGGGATGCCTCTTGAGGACTGGCCCCCCTGCAGGGCTCACGGCTTACCCCCTGGGGTGGTGTGGGGGGGACACAGGGACAGCCGGGGGGCTGTGTGCGCCTCCAGTCACGGCCGGTGAGGCGGGATGACCCTCGCAGGCATCAGGAGCCACTGCAGCCCCTCCAGCTCCCGGCCAGGCCTGCCACCTCCCTCACGGTCCAGCCGCCCAGGAGCGCTTGCAGCTCTGGGCGCCCAGCGAGCAGTTCCAGGCCCCCCCACCTGCTCCAGGTCCTCTCTGCCGGAGATGCCCTCTCCCCAGCTGCTGCCCCGTTTGAACAGCTGCTCTCCCCCTGCAGACGCCATGCAGGTCTCTCCTCCTCTGGGAAGGCCTTTATGACACCCCCCCCCCCCCCCCCCCCCCCCCCCCCGCCGTCTTGACTGCTGGTCAAGGATGCAGATCCCCAGACGGGACGGAATTAGACATTCAAGGGTGAGAGGTGGCATCGGGGGGTGATATTGGAGGGGAGCTAACGTTTTTAGCCATGCTGACCTGCAGCCCTGTTTGCAGTCGCTGCTCTGCTTAGAGCAGCCCGCGAAGGCCGTGTGCGTGTATGTACCCATTTTGGGGGCGGGCTTCATCCGTTCTTCGTGCTTTCTCCCTGGAAATACACTTTGAACCTCAGACGCTGGCTAAGAAAATGACTAATGCATGTGCCTAACATGAACAATGGGTCCACGGCTGGTTTAACCAGGACAGTCTCTAGGGAGGGGAATGGCTGGGTGGCGGGTGTCTGACCCACGGCTCAGGAAAGTCGCCTACACGTCGCAGAGTGGACAACGAACATCCCAAGCTGCTTTCTACAGGCTGGGGTTTGCCCCAGCGGCTTCTGGTGTGTTCACACACGCGCGCACACACACACACACACACACACACACACACACACTCCGCACAACTGCACCCCTACTTTACAGAGGAGGAAGGGAGCCTGGAGAGGTTAAGGACCCGGCCCGGGTGAGTCAGTGCAGCTGGGGTTTGATGCAGACGCCCCGGCTCACAGCCGTTTTGGGTCGGTGACGCGCCCCGGGGCACATGTGGGGTCCACGCTGGGGTGCTGTGCGCCCCTGTCTCTGTCACTCTCAGGCGAGGGCTCCCCCCTCTGGAGGGGGCATGACTTCCCAGCGTTTCCGGGCAGGTGACTCCCATTCCTCAGGGACAAGCCTGCGGAGACGCGGCAGGTGACAACCTTTACGAGCTGGAGCTGCTGCTTTTGGGCGGTGGGCTCCCCTGGGACCCCGGGGGCTGGGTGCGGGGCCGGCTGGGGTGGCTGTCAGAGCCCCGATCCCCACGCACGAGGCAGAAATGTATCCCGCCCTGTAGATCTAAGCAATCCGTGAGGTGGGGATGCTTCTGGAACTTTTCCTGGGTTCCAGCACCTGGATTGCGGCAGCCACCGACAGGTCTGACCGCCAGCCACCTGGAGGGGAGCCTTCCCTCGCAAGTTAGAAGGTGACAGAGGGTGTCCCGAGAAAATGCAAGCCTTCCTTGGTGCCGAGAACCACATCATTTGTCTGTGTTTGGATTCTCTAGCCCCCGGCAGGTGCCGGCACGTCAGAGCCCTCAGGGATGACTTGCTCATGTGAAGCATGAATGGAGGAGGGGATGAATGAGTGAATGAATGAATGAATGAATGAGGCAGTGATGCCCCCATCTTGTCACCGCTGGTCCCCGGGCCCTGCTGCTGCTGCTCGGAGTCCTGCTGGGGACATCAACACCCCCCTTCTGCCCCTTCAACGTCTAACCCGGAAGCAAGCTTGCAGCCCACCCACTTCCTCTGGCTGGCAGTGTGGACCTCCGTCTTCGGGGTCTTTCCAAGCGTCACCGTGGGCTTCTCCAGCACATGGTTTTGGCCGCAGGGCGAGGAGTCTCTGCTCAGGGCTGGAGAGGTCAGGTGAGGGGAGGGCGCGGCGGGGACCCACTGGCATGGTCACCGTCACTGTGCACAGCACCTAGTCTGTTGCAAACAGTGGAAAAAGGACTTCACCGTTGCTTGTAAACCGTGAATCAGTGGCCGCCCTTGCTAACGGCTTCCTCGGTGAGTATCCTGTTACTGAGCCCCTGGGCGGGGGGGCTGAGGTGGCAGCCAAAGCGGGCGTGCCCGTGCCAGTTGTGACAGACTGCTGCCTGGCAGCCGGCCGGCTCCTCTCAGGACACCTCACCCACCCCTGCTCGGTGCTCGGCCCCTCCCGGTCTGTGGCTGCGGGGCGGGCGGGAGGGGCTCTGGCTCTCCACGCTGGCTTCCACCCTTACTCACTGCCCTGTCATCTTCCGGGCGCGTCCCCACCCACCTGCCACCTTCCTCTCGTCATCTCCCACCTCCGGCCGCCTTCCCTGCGCAGGGTGCCTGGCACCTTCTCCCCCATGTGCTCACCCTCCCTTCCCAGGCCTGTCAGCAGAGTGC
Source organism: Mungos mungo (assembly GCA_004023785.1). Lineage (NCBI taxonomy): Eukaryota > Metazoa > Chordata > Mammalia > Carnivora > Herpestidae > Mungos > Mungos mungo. The sequence goes on along the minus strand of PISW01002603.1, from coordinate 242,518 downwards.
CGGGCCCCTTGTCCAGTGCACCGAAGTGACTACGGGGAATGTTGAACCCGAGTCCCCGGGGCGCCGTGGCAGGTGGAGGAGGAAGGGATAGTTATAGGTGTTGTGGGCAGAGAAGAAGGTAGCGGTAAGAGAACACTTGTAGGCGGAGAGAGTGGTGTAGGAGGCTATGAAATGCCAAGGCTCTTCCCTCTCACCTCTGCGTGACCCTCCCACAGCTTCGAGAACTCTTTGCATTCTTCTCTTAACCGTCCTCTGTGACAGCCTTGTGAGATGGGCAATGACTCTCATTTTACCATAAGAAAGCGGGAGCTCAGGTGGGGCACCTGGCTCAGAGCCCCACGGCCGCGGGGAGTGGAGACGCTGTCTGTGGTCCAAGCCCCTCATTCAGGCCTCTGGTTCTGCTGCACCCCTTACTTCTTCACTGCTTGGTTAACACAGGACCTGTAGTTTTCTATTCTGTCCTGTTCTGTTCTATTCTTTTTGTGAGCCACAGAATAATTCTTAAAGTTTATTTATTTTGAGATGGAGGAGGGGCAGAGAGAGAGAATCCCAAGCAGGCTCCACACTCTCAGAGCCTGATGTGGGCTCAAACTCACGAACCCTGAGATCATGATCTGAGCCAAAGTCAAGGGTTGGACGCTTAACTAACCGTGTCACCTAGAGGCCCCTATTCTATTCTATTCTATTCTATTCTATTCTTTTTTAGACAAAATCTCGTGTTTTTTATAATTTTTTAATAGTTTACTTATTTTTGAGACAGAGAGAGACAGCACGAATGGGGGAGGAACAGAGAGAGAGGGACACACAGAATCTGAAGCAGGCTCCAGACTCCAAGCTGTCAGCACAGAACCCAACACAGGGCTCGAACCCACAAACTGTGAGATCATGACCTGAGCTGAAGTTGGACGCCTAACTGACTGAGCCACCCAGGTATCCCTCTTGTGTTTTTTTAAATCTTTTTTTAATCTTCCATATAAATGGAATTATACAATACATGGTCTTTTGTAATTGGCTTCTTCCACTTAGCATAATATTTGCAAGTTTCACCCATCTGGTAGCATATATCAATCTTTCATTCCTTTTTTTAAAAAAAGTTTTATTTATTTATTTTTGAGAGGAGGGTGGGAGAGGGGCAGAGAGAGGGAGAGAGAGAATCCCAAGCGGACTCCACACTGTCAGTGCAGAGCCCAACATGGAGCTCAAACCCATGCCCTGTGAGATCAAGAGTCAGACGCTTAACCGACTGAGTGGACCAGGCACTCTACCTTCACTCCTTTAGTGTTGAATAATATTCCAATGTGTGGGAAGACCATATTTTATTATCGACTCATCAGCTGGATTGGTTTTACTTTTTGGATATTATGAATAATGCTACTGTGAACATTTTGTGCAGATGTATGTTTTCGTTTCTCTTGGCCAGAGAGCTAGGAGTGGGATTGGGGGCTCATAGGGAAATTCTATGTTTAACCTTTTGAGGGGCTGCCAGACTGTCTCCCCAAGCATTCAGCCAAGGAGTGGTTTTGCAATCCCACCAGAAGTGTATGAACATTTCACGTTCTCCGCATTCTCACTTACTGTCTAAGCCGTCCTGGTGGATGTGAAGCGGCCCCTCGTGTGGTTTTGATTTACATTTCCCTGATGGCCAGTGATGTTGGCTCTTTTCATACACTTACCAGCAATTTGCATATGTTCTTTGGAAAAATGCCCATTCAAATACTTTGCCCATTTTTTTTTAAATTGGACTTTCTTTTTGTTATTGAATCATAAGAGGCCCTTATATATTCCAAATACAAATCCTAGTTAAATGATTTGCAAATGTTTTCTCCCATTCTGTGGGATGTTTTTCCACTTGAAGGTATCTTTCAAATCATAATACCATTTTTTTAAGGATTTTATTTGTAAGTAATCTCTACACCCAGTATGGGGCTTGAACTTACAACCCTGAGGTCAAGAGTCTCCTGCTCTACCTACTGAGCCAGCCGGGAGCTCCTCAAAGCACAATAACTTTGAAATTTGATGAAGTTCAATTTATTTTGTTGTTGTTGTTTTTCTTTTAGAGTCATAGCTAAAAGCCATTGCTTGTCCAGGTTGTGAAGATTTACCTCTAGTTTTTTCCCAAGAGTTTTATAGTTTTAACTCTTACATTTAAGTCTTTGATTCATTTTGAGTTAATTTTTTATATGATGTGTTTTGATGTGAGGTGGAGGTCAAATTTAATTCCCTTTGATGTGGATATCCTGTTTTCTAACACCAATGATTGAGAAGATGATTCTGTCCCCTTGAAATTGTTTTGGTACCTTTGTTGAAAATCAATTGAACGCAAACGTACCCCATTTTATTCTATGAATCTATATTTGTATCCTTGTGCAAGTCATTTGATTACTGGTGTTCTGTAGCTAGTTGTGCAGTCAGGAAGAGTGAGCACTCCAGGTTTGTACCTGCTTCTTCAAGATGGTTTTGGCTGTTCTGGGTCCTTTGTAAATCTCTATGAATTTTAGAATCAGTTTGTTAATTTCTACAGAGAAGTCAGCCAGGATTCTGATAGGGATTGCACTGAATCTGTAGATCAGTTTGGGAGTAGTGGCACCTTAACAATATTAAGCATTCCAATCCATGAACATGGGATGTCTTTCCACTTATTTAATTCTTCTTTGATTTATTTCAACAATGTTTTGTTGTTTTTAGAGTATAAGTTTTGCACTTCCTTTGATACATTTATTTCTAAATACTTATTATTTTTGTTGTTATCTTTGACTGTTGGAATTTTCTACTTAGGTAATCATGTCATTTGTAAATGAGGATAGTTTCATTTTTTTAAATCTCAATTTGTGTATCTTTTATTTCCTTTTCTTATCTTATTAGATTAGTTATGACTTTCATGAGATATTGAATAGGAATGGTGAGAGACGATTTCCTTGCCTTGTTCATGATCTTATGGGTAAAGTGTCTAGTTTCTCAGTACTGATTAAGATGTAAGCCGTAGATTTTCTGTAGTTTCTGTATATTTATAGGTTGTTGAGAGTTTCTATCACAAAAGGCTGTTGGATTTTATATAATATTTTCTCTACGTCAGTTTGTATGGCAATGTGATTTTCTTCTTTAGCCTATGGCTTTTCGAATGTTGAACATGCTTGCATTTTATCATAGTGCATATTTCTTTTTTTATATATTGTGTTGGGAATTTTTGCATCTATGTTCATGGAGATAACTGGCCTCTAGTTTTCCTTTCTTGCAATATCTTTATCTAGTTTTGATATTAGGGTCAAACTGGCTTAATGTAACGAGTTCCAAAGTATTTTCTCTGCTTCTATTTTGTGGAAAAAATTGGAGCCGTGGCATCATTTTTTCCTTAAATGTTTGATAGAATTCACCAGTAAAACCTGGGACTAGAACCTTCTTTTCTAGAACAATATTAGTTATTGAGTTCATTTCCTTAATAGATACAGGCCTAGTCAGATGATCTATTTCTTCCTGTGTAAGTTTTCGTAGTTTGTGTTTTCCAAGAACTGATCCATTTTACCTAAGTTATCAAATCTGTGGGCATGGAGATGCTCAAAGTATTACTTTTTTTAGTGTCCATGAAATCAGTCCTGATGGCACCTCTTTCATTTCTGATATTGGTAATTTGTGTATTCCCTCTTTTTTTTTCCTGGTTAGCTTGTCTAGAAGTTTATGCATTTTACTAATTTCTTCAAATAACCAGATTTTGTTATGATTTTTCTCAAGGTTTTTTTCCTTCAAATTTCATCAATTTCTATTTTAGTTTATATTATTTACTTTCTTCTGTACTTAAAAATTAAGTTGCTCTTATTTATCTAGTTTCCTGTGGCGGAAACTCAGATGGTTGATTATGCATATATTTATTAAATATAAACTTTTAGTAGAAGAAATTTCTCTCTAAATACTGTGTTTTACTGTGTTGAACAAATTTTTTATAAATTATACTTTCACTTTCTTTTAGTTCAAAATATTTTTAATTCCTCTTGATGCTTCTTTGAACCATGGGTTTTTAAAGAAATATGTTTAATCTCTAAATATTTGAAGGTTATATAGAAATTTTTCTGTTATTGATTTACAGTTTAATTCCATTCTTGGTATGACTTCTATTCTTTTAAATTTGCTAAGGTATGTTTATGGCCCAAAGTGCAGTCTATCTTTGTGAATACTCCATGTGAGTTTGAGAAAAATGTTTATTCTGTTGTTTGATGGAGTATTTAAAAAATATCAGTTAGGCTCTCTCCACGTGGATCCAGTGTGTTGTTGAAGTCTGTGAGCCCGAGTTTAAGCTGGCCGGGCCTAAATTCGTAATAGAGCCCTTTGCTTTTCCATGCATGCTTCGGCCTCCCTGGCGGTCTCTGGTTTTTGGGGGCGATATTAAAATCTGGGTACAACATATGGGGGCTCTCCCGGGATATCCCCCCCCAGAGCTCCTGTGACCCCGACACTTTGGGCCTAATCACCGGCGGGAAGGCTGGGAAGTTGTCCCTTCTCTGCATTTGAAAGTCCTGCCTGCAGGCGAGCAGTTTACCAATGAAGAGACTGCTTTGCTGGTTTTTCAGACAAATTTCTCCTACTTGAACTGGGATTTCTCCACAAAGATCTTCTGAGAAAGAAACATAGAGGAGAAGATGAAAGAAGAAATGGCCAGTTCTCAGGGACTGCTGACCTTCAGGGATGTGGCCGTCGAATTCTCTCAGGAGGAGTAGGGATGCCTGAACCCCAGTCAGTGGGAAATGTACAGAGATGTGATGTTAGAGACCTACGGACACCTTGTCTTCTTGGGTCTTGTTGTGTCAAAGCCAGACCAGGTCATCTTTTTGGAACAAAAGAGGGAGCTATGGGATGTGAAGAGAAAGGAGACAGTAGCCTCATACCCAGCTGTATTTCCAACTGAAACTGACAGCCTCCTTTCAGAGACGTTTATAGGAACTTCTATCCAAAGAGGGTCAGTGGATGGATATAAAGGTAGTGCCCTTGAGGATGGACACTTAATGAGAGACCGGAACAAGGATGGGGACAGTGAGGGGCCTCAAGCACACCCGGGGACTCCTATTCCAGACTACGGTGGTGAATGGCATCCATGTGGGAAGGTCTCTGTTCAAAGCGCCAACCTCATTACACGTAAGAGTACACATTTAGGAGAGAATCACTCTAAATATGACACATGTGGAGAAATACTTAACCAGTCCTCCAGGGCTGGTGATCAGAAGAGGATTCATGAGGGAAAAAGCCCATACACACGCAATGAACCTGGGCACATACTTAGTCAGTCATCAAGACTACATATCAAGAAGACAATCCATGCCGGACAGAAAGGTTACCTTTGTAAGGAGTGTGGCAAAGCCTTCAACAGGCACTCAGCACTAATTCAACACCAGCGAGTGCACACTGGAGAGAAACCTTACGAATGTGAAGAAGGTGGCAAAACCTTTAAGGATGCTTCATCAGTAAATATACGTAGACTGATCCGTACAGGAGAGAAACCTTACACACATAAAAAATGTGGGATGGCCTTTCCCCAACACTCACCTCTTACCGAACATCACTAAACCTATACTGGTGAGAAACCCTACCAATTTACGGAATGTGGCAAGGCCTTTACTCACCAGTCAGGCCTCAACAGACATCACCAAATCCATACTGGAGAGAAGCCTTACCAAAGCAAAGAATGTGGCAAGGACTTTACTCAGCAGTCAGACCTCAACAAATATCACAGAATCCATACTGGAGAGAAGCCTTACCAATGTAAAGAATGTGGCAAACCCTTTACTCACCACTCAAGCCTTACCCAACATCACAGAATCCATACTGGAGAGAAACCTTGACAATATGAAGACTGTGGAAAAACCTTTAAGCGTACTTCAGCCCTCATTGAACATCACCAAATTCATCCTGGAGAAAAACCTTATCAATATAACGAATGTGGTAAGCCCTTTACTCGCCAGTCAGGCCTTAACAAACATCACAAAATCCATACTGGAGAGAAGCCTTACCAATATAATGAATGTGGAAAGGCCTTTAACTGGCCCTCTGACCTTAATGAACATCGCTGAATCCATACTGGAGAGAAACCGTACCAATGTAAAGAATGTGGCAAATCCTTTACTCAACAGTCAAACCTTACCAAACATCACAGAATCCATACTGGAGAGAAATCTTACCAATGCAAAGAATGTGGCAAATCCTGTGCTCACCACTCAAGCCTTACCACACATCACCAAATCCATACTAGAGAGAAACCCTACAAATGTAACCAATGTGGCAAGACCTTTACCAAGCATGCACACTTTATTGGACATAAAAGAATTCCTTCTGGAGAGAAACGTTAGCAATGTGAGTAACGTGCCAAGGCCTTTATCCAACTCTCACCTTATTCAACATCACAGAATTCACACTAGATCGAAACTCTACAAATGTTAGAATATGGCGAGATCTTTACATGACCTTTACACTTTACTTGACGTCACAGAATTCATACTAGGTGAAAACCTTCCCAATGTAAAAAATGCAGTAAGGTCTTTAATCACTTTTCAAATTTTACTCAGTATCACAGAATTCATCCTGGAGCAACTCTTCCAAATTTGAAGAATGTGAGAAAGGTTTTGTGGACTGTTCAGCCCTTGCTTCACATTGGAAACTTGATCCTGGAGAAAAACCACTGAATACGACAGCATGTGGCAAGACTTCTAAGAACTGCTACACCCTGACTCCTGATCAGAGAAGGAATACTAGGGAAGACGTTGCAAAGATGCAGAATTTGGAAAGCATGTTAATTAGAGCTGAAGCTTTATTCTACACCACAGAATTCATCCTGGAGAAAAACGTAAAATGTAAAGAATGTAGTTAAATCTGTATGACTGCTCAACCCTACTCAGGATCGCAGACTTTATACTGAGGAGAAACATTACAAAGTAAAGAATGTGTCCCACCTATAGCTGGAACTCACAGCTTGCTCAATTCCATAGCTATCTTAGAGCATAGAAAGAGAGAAAGAGAAGAGAGAATTGCAGTGCTTAAAAGTGGAGTTTGATCCTTCATCACTACTTGAAAAAACACATGAGACTTAAATCCTACATCATGACATCATGAATGAGGCACGGCTTTCGTATCCAGCGTACACCAGACAGTGCATGAAAGAAGGTAACTTTGAAGACATATTTAGAAAAATATAATTGCACATAGAATGTCAATAAATGTCACCAAATTCACACTGGGACGTAATACATCAGTCTCTATTCAGAAATATATCAAAATACTGATGATAATGAATAATACAAAGGTAAGCTCGATGTATATGCTCTTATGCCTCAAAAGATTAAATGGATTTGTTGACGGGAGCCATTCTGACTCACAAGTTGGGAATCCTCCTTGTGAGGTTACAGCAGGTTTCCAAGGTCTCCTTCCAGCAGATGATGACCCACTCAGTTGTTTTTGCCTGAGCACCCCCCCCCCCGAAGGCCCCTTGTTGATTGGCATATGGAGTGATGTGTCCCCTTATTCTGGCCCTAATACATGCTGATTGCACCTTGTGGAGGAACTTATTATAGGCAATTTTCTTTTGTGATTATGGAAGCAACCATTGCATTTCCTGAGAATCCTGTTTTTCATATGCTTCTCAAGTAAACAGGCTCTTGACCCCTGCTCACAAAGAACTAACTTTTGCCTTTGCTATGCTAGAAACATTGTCTTCTATTTGAATGCTAAGGATACCTTCCTGCCCATATGATTAGCATTAAATCCCTTACCTCAATCACTATTGATAAAGATTACGCATGAATCTTCTAGAAAGCTATGTTCTGGTAAATTGTTACCTATTAAGAATTTTATCATCAGAAATCATTGTCTAAGGCAAATGCCACGTCTGTGCTATTCCCCATACATTTGACCATAAATAAAGCTGAGTCTCAGTGCGGAGAAGCCTGCCTGTTGATCAGAAAAAAAAAAAAAATCAGTTATATCAAGTTAATTGACAGGGATGTTCATCTATATCTTTACTGATTATCTGTTACCTACACCTTGTTGATTATCAGTTTAAGCGATTTATCAGTTACTGAAAAAGGATCTGTTGTCTTTAATTATAATAGGGGATTTGGTTTTCCTCCTTGGCTTTCTGTTAGTTTTCCCTAATGTATTTTGATGCACTGCTGTTGGGTGCCTATCTATTAAGGATTGTTATCTCTTCTGGGAGAACTGACTCTTTTATCATGTAATGTCCCTCTTTATCCCTGAAAATTTTCTTTGTGTTGAAGTCTGCTTTGTCTGAAATTAAGAAGGGTCTCCCAACTCTCTTTTGATAAATGTTAGCATGGTATACATTTATTTTTGTACTATCAATATTTTTGGACCTTTATATTTACATTGGGATTCTTATAGAAAACATACAGTTTGGTTATTTTTAATTCACTCTGACAATTGCTATCCTTGCTTGGCACCTGTAGACGATTCTTATCTTAAGTGATTATTAATGTAGACGGATTAACATCTCCCATGTTTGTAACAGTTTTCTATTTATTGCAGTAGTTCGTGTTCTCTGGTTTTAAATGAGTATCTTATATAACGTATTTATATAACGTGTGACTTCTATTCTTTTAAATTTGCTAAGGTATATTTATGGCCCAAAGTGCCCAAATATACCTTTTCCCCTCTTTTCTTAAGACATCAATTACACATCTTAAGAAAACAAACCTGGTGGTTGTTTTAGAGTTTGCCATACAAATTTACAAATAATCGGGGCCCAATTTCAAGTAACACGGTACTATTTCACAGACAGTGCGGGCATCTTAGGGCATTTCCGATCCTTCCCTCCTCCACGGTACAATGTTGCTGTCATTTGTTTCATGTCCACACGCCGTAACCATCTCATCATTGTTGCTATTATTATTTTGAGGAGTCATCTGTTATATCCATGAAGAGTAAGAACAGTAACAGATTTTGTTTTACCTTCATGTATTCCCTCTTGGATGCTTTTCCTTCTTTATGAAGGTCCAGGTTTCCGATATCCTGGCCTTTTTAAGTCCAAGGGATAAGCTCAGGTTGGTGCTGGAAAAGTGTTAAGAAAGCCGAGTGCTATGGAGACAGAGGAATGGGCAGGAGGACAGGAGGCCCTCCACCAGGGCCTTGGGGACATGCTAGCTTTGGTTGAGCGGATTAAGGACATTGACAACCCTCAGAGTCCAATGGGACTGTTCAGCAGCCTTTGCTAGAAGTTCTCACCAGTTTGGGACAAACTCATGCTTATTTTGGGGATAATGGGAGAAAAAAATTTTGCCCTTGACCCTGCACTTATCCTGCCGTCAATTTTTGTACATCAGACTTGGATAAGATACATGTTCATTATGTTGGGAGGCTTGTGACCCCAAACAACATTCTTAAAATCTATGTGGAAACTTCAAATGTTCTCATCTTGGATGTGAATCCAGGGCTGGCAAGCTAGCAAGGACGGGCTAAGGAAACTTCTTTCTCTTCCCAGGAGGCCTGCAGAGATGTGACTCAGAGCCACTTAAGTGATGTGGGTGACATGAGGGAAGCGTCAAGGTTGATTTGTTATGTGGAAGAAAAATCTCATTACAGCATATCTTCCAACAAAGACCAAAATAGTGAAGACTGCCTACATTTTGAGACTGAAAATAGACAGGCTAGAAAAAACTCGGTGTTCTTTTCAGGAAGATTGTGGCTGAGGGTGAGAGAATGTAGCAGCCCCCACGGAGAACCACAGAAAGCCGAGAAGGGCGCTGGGGAGACCCTGTGATTCACAGGCTGGGGGCCAGGGGGCTCAGCCCTGGAGCTGGCTTTTCCTGTCCCCGATGAGTCATGATCATTTCCTGCCTCGGTTTCTTCATCTGTAAAGTGAAGAGTTTGTACTAGACACTCTCTCAGGGAGCCTTTGGTTCTCAAGTTCTGTAATTCTATGGATTGACGCCTTCTGACATGGTCTGAGTTTCTCTTCCAGCAGCTGGAACGGCCTCGTGGGGAACGAGAGGCATTTATCGGACTGAAGAGCAAGCTGACAGCTAACATTCATCTCCTTTGCCAACTGACAACATCCAATTACCCCGTGAGGAGAAGTGGTTTGGGTTGGCAAAGCGTGTGTTTCCCCGTGAGGAGCTGAGGAAGTGGATTTCCCTCCGGGTCTCTTACAGGGACCATCAGGGCGGACATCATGGTATTGGAAGAGGAGGGAGGAGGGAGGAGAATTGAGGAAGTTATGAATGGAGAAGGCAGGTAGAAGTCCGGGCCGAGTCGGTGGCACCATCTGCCTGTCTCAGTCCCAGGTCAGGAGAGCTCTGGACCCAGCTTTTCCCGTCTCCCCGCCTCGCCACGAGGTCTAGGGCTCAACCGTCTGGGTTCACACCTCTTCCCTGCCATTTAGTAGAAAGGTGAGCTTGGGCAGATGTCTTGCCTGCTCCAAGCCTGGTTCCTTCGTCTGTAGATGCCAGAGGTTCCAGGAGGTACCCCTTGGAGTTGTCCTGAGGTTATATGAGGCAAAGCATGTGATGCCCTTGGCACTGGGCGTCCATTTGACGGTGACCATTGTCACTTGGAGGTGATGGCAGATGTCTCTACCAGAATGCTCAGAGCCTATAGCAGATGAGGCTTCCTGACCTTGGGCCCCAGTTTCCGGAAACCAGGCCTCCCCACAGAGGCTCAGAAAGCTGAGAACAGGATGATGAGGACTCAGGGAGGCTCCTGATGGTAGACGAGGAGCTGGCATCACTGGCAGGCGAACGATCCCCAAATCAGAACCAAGCTCCAAACCGGGTCAGAGACCTGAAGCTCAGCCTGCCTCGTGTCCTCCATTAACAGAGCAGAGCAGAGCAATAGACTCAGGACTGTGTCTTTATAGGAGACTCCCAGCCAGGCTGAGGGCCCAGCAGAAGCTTCTGGCACTGAGAGGGACAGTTGCTTTGGGAAGATGTAAGAAAGGGGCTCAAGTTGGGGCATCTGGCTAGCTCAGTCAGTTGAGTGTCTGGCTTTGGCTCAGGTCATGATCTCATGGTTCGTGGGTTCAAGCCCCACGTGGGGCTCTGTGCTGACCGCTAGCTCAGAGTCTGGAGCCTGCTTCAGATTCTGTATCTCCCTCTCTTTCTGACCCTACCCTGCTCACGCTGTCTCTCTCTGTCTCTCAAAAATAAATAAAAAACATTAAAAAATTAAAAAAAAAAAAGAAAGGGGCTCAAGTCAAAAGGATGCACTACCCCCCTAGAATGGCCCGGAAGGACCCCTGTGCCGTTGCGTTGTAGATCCGTGACAGCCAAAGTACAGATGTCACTAGAGCATGTGGTAGGGCACACGGGAGGGTCTGGTTGGCACAAACTCCCTGGGATCTGGAAGCTCAAGCGGGGAGACTGGCACTGAACACTGATGAGCTCTGAGTTGGTTCTTGACTCTACACCCTGACTCACTCTCGTGCAGATGGGTGGTGCCCGTGTCTGAGGAGGGTGACCCCTTGACCTGCCCTCCCTTCAGGACTCCTAAATATACACGGGATATACGTATATACTGTAAAACACAACATAAATCAGCAGGAGCTGATCTGGAGAGTTACAGAATGATGGTAATATCATGTGAGATACCAGGGGGAATCATTTTTCAGTAATTAAGTTCTTTTTAAAAAAATTATTTTGGGGTGCCTGGGGGCTCAGTCAGTGGAGCGTCAAGCTTCGGCCCACATCATGATCTCATGGTTAGTGGGTTTGAGCCCCGCCTCGGGCTCTGTGCTGACGGCTAGCTCAGAGCCTGGAGCCTGCTCCTGTATCTCCCTCTCTCTCTGCCCCTCCCCTGCTCAAGCTGTCTCTCTCTGTCTCTCAAAAATAAATTGAAAACGTTAAAAAATTTTAAAAATTATTTGTTTTGAGAGCTAGAGGGCAAGTGAGCAGAGGAGGGGCATTTTGAGAGAGAGAGGGAGAGAGAATCCCAAGCAGGCCCAACGCGGGGCTCGAACACACGAACTGTGTGATCGTGGCCTGATCAAATCGAGTCAGACGCTTAACTGACTGAGCCACCCAGGCACCCCCAGTAAGTAAGTTTTTTTCGTGGAAGTTTTCAAAGAACTCATCCAGAACGGGAGGTGCAGAGAAAAGGTGAAGGGTAGCATTTGACTTTGAGGAACACGAAGCTGGACGTATTTGAGGAGAAGGAGGGCACGGGCCGGCAGAGCACTTTTATCTTAGGGAATGATCTTCCACCAGCTCTGTAGTATGCAACTCTTGCAATTGCCACCAGCCTAGTCTATTCGTCAGCCGCGTTATGATAACAAACGCTCCCCAGATCTCGGTGGCTCTCAACACTGAAGGGTTATTTGTTTATCACGTTGTATAAAGGTGGCCTCGTGCGGTTCTATGCCCCGCATCTTACAGTCTGGAAAAGCCTAGCCTGGAGAAGTGGCTGTTTTGAACACACTGGCGGTGCAGCAGAAGAGAACGTTTGGGTGTTGGGGAAATCTCTGATGCACCTGTGCTCTGTTTTAGCTGGTCGGGCCGCGCTCGTCACACCTGACAGTGCGGTGGGAATTACTCTCTGCGTGAAAGTAGGTGCTAGACATCAACGGCAATTGGAGGGAATGTGTAGTCTCTCGGGGAGAAGAGAATGAATGTTGGAGGGGAAAACGATACACTCTAAGATGCCCAATGGTTTTCCTCTCTTCTTTGTAGACAAGGGAAAAGCAGAGAATGCTGGACATTTCAGACTGACTTCACGTGGCGGAATGGGCGGATGGTCAGTGGACTCCCTGAGTCACATGCAGTGTGTCCTGCTTCATTAGAGCTCGTTGAAAGAGTGAAATAGTGACAAACTTAGATGTAGTTGAGATGATTATGTGTCCCGTTCCCTAGTAGCCATTCTACATGTGTTGTCTCGAAGAATTTGAAACACAAAAGATGCAGTAAATTTCGCCAACAAAACACATGGTACATTTGGGGAGCACCTCTCAAAAGGGTCTTTGGACTTCCTTCTCTAAAGCAAGAACATTTTCTTGGACCGCGGAAATGGCGGTTCATTTGGAATTAATGAACACCAGAAATTTTTAGCAATGTTTAGAAGCAGGACTCTTGCCTAAATAAGCACTTTGTCTCAGGAGGTTGATTAAAACCCTTCTGGAAGGCATAACGGCATGGCTGACACGGCTCTGTCCCTGGCGGTGTCAGGTGGGGCTTGCAGACAGCATGGCTGTCCTGTGCGCACCGTGTGCCCGTCAGTGTCCCCGGGAGCCACTCCACAAACCTTCGCTTCAGACAAGGCTGAAGTCTGCTCATCGGTTTGTGATAAGGTTGGAATCTGTTTCAGGAAACACAATCTGTGTTGATCAGGACGGAGACTGAGAGGTAGAGAGAGAGATGAGGGGAAAGTCTGTTCAGGAAGATTCTCCTTGGTCCAAGCCTCCTGTCGGGCACGTCCCCGAAGCGGAGTCACCAGGGCACAGAAAAGCCTTCCTTGGTCACATTCAGGTCGTCTCTCACGATTAGCTGCTTCTGCTACTTTGCAGGGCATCACAGGCTTCAAGAACGGGTGTCAAGATTTCTTCTTCTTTTCCTTCTTCTTTTTAACTTAAAAAAATTAAGTTTTTAAAATGTTTATTTATTTTTGAGAGAGGGAGAGAGACACAGCATGAGCAGGGGAGGGGCAGAGAGAGAGGGGACACAGAATCCGAAGCAGCTCCAGGCTCTGAGCTGTCAGCACAGAGACCCACGTGGGGCTCGAACTCACAAGCTGTGAGAGCATGACCTGAGTCGAAGGCAGAAGCTTAACTGACTGAGCCCCCCAGGTGCCCCCCAGTTTTTTGTAATGATGAAAACAGAATGACCATGTTTACAAAAATTTATGCCTGGAAGTTTATTTTTTAATTTGATATATTTGAGAGAATCAGAGAAGGTGTGAGTGGGGATGGGCATAGAGAGAGGGAGAGAGAGAGTCACAAGCAGGCTCTGCATTGGCAGTGCAGAGCCCGACACGGGGCTTGAACTCACGAAATCACGAGGTCATGACCTGAACTGAAACCAAGAGTCGGATGCCTAACCCACTGAGCCTCCCAGGTGCCCCTGGCCTGGAAGTCTTAAACTTTCAGCCAAAAGATCCATTTCTCCAAACTGGAAAATCGTGCTTCAGGACACATCCGCTCAATGTGGTTGTTAGGCAGGGACCCCCTTCCGCTCTTCTGGCCTCTCACCGGGCAGAAAGTTTGGAGACTAAATCTTAAACCCAGAGCTAAGTTCTTTGATTTTCTTTCTGATGTTGTTTTTATTATTTTTTTTAAAAAGAAGTTGTATTTTTTTATAATAGTTTATTGTCAAATTAGTTTCCATATAACACCGCGTGCTTCTCCCCACAGGTGCCCCCCACCATGACCATCACCCCCTCCCCCCTCTCCCTCCCCCTTCAGTCCATGGTTCGTCTCCAGTATTCAGTAGTCTCCCTTGATCCGTGTCCCTCACTCATCCCCGCTCTCTTTCCCCCTTCCTCTCCCCATGGTCCCCTGCCAGGCCTGTCCTGTTAGACCTATGAATGCAAACATATGGTATCTGTCCTTCTCTGCTTGACTCATTTCGCTTAGCATGACACCCTCAAGTAAAGTTCAGCAACCCTCTCTCTCACCCTTCCCGAAACCATCTCACCTCCTTTTGTTCTTTCTTGTTCTTTGTCCATCGATCTGTGTGCAATGCTGTGCTGTTCTCGGCGTTTTCAGGACGGGGCTCTGACCTGCCGTGGTGGAGGGCGCTTAGCCCATCACGGCACCGTCCCATTCTCCCTGTTGCTGGTGACTTAGTTCAACAAGTCTTCCCTTATTATGAGTCACTAATGGCTCCTTCTTTGCTTGTCTAGGGCCTGATGCGTCTTTCCTCCCAAGCTTCTTTCAATAACCACCAATACCTCACTCACCTATGTTTTCTAAGTTCCCAGGGCCTCCCTTTCAGACCCCGCCCCCCTCACTCTGGTCCTGGCCCACTGACTTCCCGGGGTGGGGTGTGGTTCAGGAGCTGTTGTCCCTCATCTCCTACTTGGAAATGCCCTTTTCCTGCGTCTACTGTTAGGTTCCTGCCTCTCGGAGCCCAAGTTTTCCTCTCTCTCGATTTTCCTTCTCCACACGGGGGAGCGCATCCTTTAGCGGACTCCTGATAAAACCACCGGGAAACAGTTATTTGAGATCTGGCCTAACGGCGTCTTTACTCTGCCCTTGTCTCCGATTAATAGCTGGTCGCGTGTAGCGCCGAGGATAGGGGACATTCACTTCTCGCAGACTTCTGAAGCCATCGTCCTGTCATCGCCTGGATTGCAGCGTCGCTTCTCAGCGTGTTTGACAAGTCTTCCGATCCCTGATGCTTTGTAGGAAACTCCCCCCTTCTTTGGGTTTTAGCTGTCAGTAAGTTTTTAGGATCTTTTCTCTTTATTGTCAGTGTTTGTCGATGTCACCGCGAGGAGCCGTGACAAGGGTCCTTCTTCACTAACCGTTTCGTTGTTCAGGCTGAAAACCCATGCCCTCCGATTCTGGGATTTTTAGAAAAAATATTACTAATCTGACAATTTCTTCCATTTGGTTTTCTGTTCTTTCATTCTGCGATTCTGTTTCTCAGATGTTGGACCTCGTGGATGGGCCTGTAATTTTCTTGTCTTTCCTGCTTTATTTTCTTTCTCTTTGATTTTTGGGTTTCCTCTGGTTAATCTGCCAAAATCATATGTTGATTTTTCGAAATTTATTTTGAGAGAGAGAGAGAGAGAGAAACAGAGAGAATCCTAAGCACTGCCAGGATGCAGGGCTCGAACCCATGAGCTGCGAGATCATGACCTGAGTGAAGAATTGGACCAAACGTTGGATGCTTAACTGACTGAGCTACCCAGGAGCCCTTTGATTTTTAGTTTTGCTGTGACATCCTCCTGAGGTTTTTGGCAAATAAAAATTGTATATAATGATGGTGTACAACATGATGCACACATTTGAAGTGAGGACCACAATCAGGCTAATGAACACAGCCATCACCTGACACAGTTACCATGGTGTGTGCACGCGTGCGTGTGTGAGTGTGTGTGTGTGTGTGTGTGTGTGCATGACAACATGTAAGACCCACGTTCTAGCAAATTCCAAGCACACTGTAGTGTTAGCAGCTCTGGTGACCATGCTCTACATCGGGTCCCTGGGACTTATCTTAAAACTGAGTCTGTGCCCTTTGACCAACATCTCCCACCATCCCCGCCCCCTCGGCCCCTGGCTGCCCTGGTTTTACTCCCTGCTTTTCTGAGTTTGGCTTCTTTAGGATTGACACAGAAGTGAGATTGGTTGTGGGCTTTTTAACCTATGAAAGATTTCTTATTCAGTAAATGTTCTCATTTAAAAAACAACACCCTTTTCTTGTTCCAAGGATTCTTTTTTTTTTTTTTGCTTTCTCTGAGTATTCATTATTACCCCATGGGAAGCTTTCTCTTCAACCTGCATCATCCCTGTTTCCTCTAAGTTCCTTAGCTACATAGCTAATTAATTACTTTCTGTTTGTTGTTTAAGTTTTTGCTTCTAGAGCACCTGGACAGCTCCGTGCGTTAGGCATCTGACTCTTGATTTTGGCTCAGGTCATGATCTCACGGTTTGTGGGATTGAGCCCCGTATCCGGCTCTGTGCTGAAAGCACTGAGCCTGTTTGGGATTCTCTGTCCCTCTCTCTCTCTCTGCTCCTCCCTCCTGTTCTCGCTCTCAAAAATAAAAATTAAAAAAAGTTTCTGTGTCTTATTCCTGAGTTTCCCTAGAGGCCCTGACTGGTTGTCCAAATCTAAGAACGTGCGGTAACAATCTGTTTGGAAGGTCTGTGCTCACAGGCGGGTCTTGTCGAGTAATGAGTTTCACAGGTGCGTGAGGACTTGCCTATTTTTCTGTGGGACTCCACAGATTAGCATCTGAAGATGTCTTCTTCGGGGCCCCTGAGTTTCTCGGTGGGGTAGCGTTCTGGTGCCTGCCGGGACGGCGCTCTGGGTTGAGACGCATCTCCCCCAGAAAGGCATGTGCAAGTCCTTGTCCCAGCACTCGGAGCATGACCCTCGGAAGTGGGGTTGTGGCGGGTGTGGCTGGTTAGGAGGAGGGCACACTGGATAGGGTGGGCCGCTAGTCCCACGTGACTGGTGTCCTTGTGAGGCAGACAGGGACAGGCCCTGTGACAACAGGCAGACACTGGAGGGCCTGCTGCCATCCCCAGAAGCTGGGAGAAGAAAGGAAGGGTGGTCTCCTAGGCGGGAAAGGTAGACATTTTGGTTCTGGACTTCCAGCTTCTAAAACGAAGAGACGGTAACCTTCTGGGGTTCGCAGCCTCCCGTCCGTGGCTCCTCGTGACAGTAGCTGCAGGACACGGTCCCACAGAGGACAGACGGCTGGCTGCCGCTTGCTGTGGGGACTGGGGGGCGAGGGGCTTGGAGGGGACATGTCCTCTTCAGGACAGTGACGACCATACTCAGTGGCCCCACCCCTTCCGTTGTCACCGTGGGGTCTCACCTTGCCTTCTTCTTCTTTTTTTTTTAAATAATTTATCGTCCAGTTGGCTAGCATACAGTGTATACGGGGGACTCTCGGCCTCGGGGGTAGATTCCCCTGATTCATGGCTTGCAGACAACACCCAGTGCTCATCCCAACAAGTGCCCTCCTCAGTGCCCCTCCCCCATCTCCCCCTCTCCCCCATCTCCCCCCTCGGTTTGTTCTCTGTAGTTAAGAGTCTCTTATGGTCTGCCTCCCTCTGTTTGAAACTATTTCTCCCCCTTCCCTTTCCCCATGGTCTTCTGTTAAGTTTCTCAGATTCCACCTGTGAGTGAAAACATGATACCTGTCTTTCTCTGACTCCCTTATTTCACTTAGCATGACACCCTCCCGTCCCACCCACGCCGTTGCAAATGGCGAGACTTCATTCTTTCTCATTGCCAAGTAGTATTCCATTTCACCCGGTTCTGCGCCCCGTGTCCCCAGGGCCGGCCGTTTCTTTGGCTTCGTTGCTCTTGCACGCAGCCCTCTGGTCCGTCTGCAGTGAGGAGGGGGTGACGGTCACGGGCCAGGGTCTAGGCGCCTGCGTCCTTCGCCCTAAGACTCCCAGCTGGTCCTTGTGTTTTCAGCTGCAGCTCAGTCCTGAAAACCAGCTGAAACCTCCCGTTCCTGAGCGACCGGCCACCGCGTAACAAACGTCCAGTTCTCAAGTCCCTCAGCTGTGGAGACCCCTCCAGGCTACTGGGAACACTTCAGGTCTCCCCACAGGAGCAAGGGTGCCCCGTTCTGCCCCCCTCCCCCCGCAACATCTACTCCGTGCATCCCCCCGCCTCTTCCTTCGGCTTCTATCTCACCTGCAGTTTCTACAGGGGGGTCCTGGGGGGAAGGGTCCTTGTCTGATGCATCTGGGCGCCGCCTCTGCTCCCTGGCCCGGTGCTTTCACGCAAGAGTCCCTCAGCACACGTGTGGCATAAAGGAAGGAATTGAGATGGCTTAAAAAAAAATGAACCAACCCGCCCATCCTTTATAAATGGAAATTTATATTTCAAAGTTTAAAAAACATGAGTCAAGATTGGAACTTTGAATAGTCTGATAATTGTAAAACCAAACAGCTCCTTGCTCAGAGTTTTGAATTCCAATCAACTGCAAAAGTTTCTTGGATTTTCTCACGTTTGGGTTTGACATCCTTAAAATTAATCGGCTGAGCATGGTTTATAGCTCACAGAATTCTGGGAAGAATGCTATATTTTTAACCAGGCAAATTTACACAGATTTTCCTAGAGCCAGCTCAACGTTGGCGACCTCTTGTCCCCCCAGACAGAGGGGCTAACATGCTCCCCCAAAGTTACCTGTTCATGATAAAGAGATAACGTCTCCTGGAGGGGGTTTCTTTGCAAGAATGCGTGTTGTTTCAAGGCGTTTCCCGGGCACTGACAGTCAAAGACTTGCTGGAGGGCTCCAGGATCTGCCTCACCAGTCGCTGGGCGGATGCTTTAGTGAATGTCTAATTTCTATTTTTGGCTTTTGGGTCCACGTGCCATGAGTGACAAAGACTTCACGGCCTCTCTGTTTGATTCAAAAAACAATTTTAAGAAAAATCACAGGAAATCAGGATGAGGCACATTTTGACTATTAGCAGAAGTCATCATGGAATGACCTTGGTAAAGATGCAATGGCCGGACTGATCCGCCAGCCCAGGACTCACGTTAGAAAGTCGCCCTGTGGGGCAACTGGGGGCTCAGTCGGCTTCAGCTCAGGGCATGATCTCACGATTCATGGATTTGAACCCTAAATCAGGCTCTGTGCTGACAGCTCGGAGCCTGGAGCCTGCTTCAGATTCTCTCTCTCTCTCTCTCTCTCTCTCTGCCCCTCCTCTGCTCATGATCTGTCTCTTCCCATCTGTCAAAAAATAAATAAACATTAATAAAAAAAGAAAGTCATCCTGTGAACTGTTTTTATTCCTGCGTCAGGCAGAACTCCTCTGGTTAGAAGTGTTGGAAACCTGACTCAAATTAGTGTAAAAAATGAATAACTCTTGGCTCACATAATCAAAGGGAAAGTTGAGACGGATGGTGGGGGGAGCACACTGTGGGGTAGACTTGGTTTCAGGACATCTGGAGCCAGGACGCTGATGGCGCAACCCCCCTTCTCTCTCCCCCTGCTTTGCCCTCCCAGGCTGGTCTTCTCCAGTGGGTGCAAATATGGCGGCTCCCGGATCATAGCAGAGAAGGCCCGAGACTGGCCGGCTCTGGACACAAGCTGGAACCCCCAAGAAGACTCCCTTTGGACCTCCCGTGTCCTATGCCCATCCCTGGATCAACCAGTGGAGGTGGCGCTGGAAGGTTCTGCAGGAAAATGACAGCTCTCTTTTGAGGCACCTGCTGAGAGTGATGAAGAACGCAGGATTTTCCTTCTTAGCCTTAGTAGCGGGAGGCGAGATGTCACTTCTCTTTAGACTCAAATTGTTGCAACAGCATCATTTCAGCAGCGCCTGGAGCAGCGGGAGGGTCGCATCAACATGCATGAGTCAGGTGCACGGAGCGCCCGGCGCACGTTTTCTACCATTGCCCTTGAGCTTGGGGTTGGGAGGGGCTGAACCTGGAGCATCAGACGTTTCTGGCCTGCAGCAAGGAAAGAAGTGGAGGCCAGACATCAGGCCGAGGCAAATGGGGCTGACAGAGCCCTGGCTCCTGAGGGGGCGGGGCCAGACTTGTCCTGACGTCACCCCGCACAATGGCCACGTGGTCTGTGGAGAGGAAACCGAGCAGCAGAAAGTCGGGCCCGGACCTGTGGGGCATCAGCGGCCCAGAAGGCACGAGGACCTCGTTCCCACTTTCCGCTCTGCCGCTGCGGAGGCTGCCAACGGGCTCAGGGGCGGACTGAGGCGGGCCAGCAGCCATCTGGCCACGGGGTCCGTGGAAACCTCGAATCCTCTGTGGCCGGGCTCACCATCCTTCTTCACTTGAAATAACAGAGCTGCATCTCTGGAGCGTTCTGCGTTAAGCTGCCTTTGGAATCTCACACGCGCCCTGTCCAAGACAGTAAACCCCAGCCCCGTGGGCAGATCTGGGCACGGAACCGCGGGTGCCGACCCTTGCCCTGAGCTGCGGATGGGCCAGCTCTGCGGCAGGCGGGAAGCCTGGACACTCTGCCCTCCTCCACCCGAAGTCTCGGCTGGGGATCTGATTTTTATCTTAAAGGCAGAAATGCCTGTTAACCTTCCTTTTGTCCTTTTTCCGGTGCTTTCTAAGCATCAGCAAGAGCAGCATTTAACGCGCAGGACTGTTGGCAGGAAGGAACGCTCACTGCCCGGGCCAGGGAGGAGGCGCTCCCAGGAGAGTCTTGACAGAAAGCCTTCGTGGAAGGTGTGCCCGGACCTTAGAACCCACCCCCCGCCCTCCCCCCACCAAGGAAGATGCAGCCATTTGCCTTTCTTGTTTATGTCTTTGTGGAGATTAATCCACATTAAACTGACACTGATTTTTCCTTCATTTTAGGAATCTCAAGATCTTAAGATTGGGGCAAATGGTGCAGAGGTGGGGTTCTTCTTTGCCTGTGATGCTGTGGTCTTCCTGTCCACCTGTTCGCTGAATCGAGTGATGCTTGGTGGGAAGACCCTTTTGGTCTCAAGCAATGTCTTTGGGGCTGAGGAGTTGCGGGTTGTGGGCAGTGACCCAGAAACGGCCTCGGCGGGTGGGGAGGGCAGGGAGGCACCTCGTGACCTGCCCGGGGGTCCGGAGCTCATCTCTCAGCCGGGGACCAAGGTCACGGTGATGGGCTTCTGGCCCCCTTCAAGACGGCAGTGCGATCAGGGGGTTGCTCCGGCGCAGGGCCTGGGGGAGGTGGGGGGGACCCTGTCTGGGGGGATTATGTACCACGGGCGAGTGGTGAGGTCTTCTGGGAGCTCCCTCCGGAGCTGGTTGTGAGTGACTCAGCTCCCCAGGTGCTGGCCATCGCATTTCCTGAGATCCCCACGAACTCAGCGGGTCTCCATCTCCGCTGGGACCCCATTTACCACCTCAGGTTCGTGCCAGTCGTGTTATTCACACTTTGTTCTCCATCAGGACGGACTTGGGATGTAGAACTAAAATGGTATTTGAGGGGAAACCATTTCACATTAAAAAAGGAATTAAAATTCTACTAAAGTGCATCCTTCCACATGATATTACCGTCTAGGTGCGATGTTGCAATGCATTAGGATAGTCTGGGTCTCTGGGAAGATTTTACGAGTTTGCTGGTTTGACGAAGACAGCAGATGGCAGATGGAACTGACCAGAAGAAATGCCGAGGGAGAGGTACGGAAGGAACAACGACAGAGGCCATCTTTTCAGGAGGAGAGGCTCCAAGCCCCCGGGGCAACCCGGGGCAGGTCCGGTGTGCGACTGAGCTGGAGACTAATGAGACACAATATGGCGCCTACAGTCCCACGTGGGCCCGGCGTTACTTCTTCTTTTTGTCTGTCACACGGTATGCGTAAACACAGCTGTTAGAACTGAAAGAACCTCAGAGCTGACGTCATAGGTCTGTACGGGCCGGAGGTCCTCTAGCTGTTGTGGGCAGAAAGGGTTCTGCCATGTGGAATTATGGGGGGGAGCAGTGGAGTGGGCTTGGGGTTGGGCCTCTGGGAATGATTCCTGGGACTCCTAGCCTCTCCTCTGGCCTTTTCTGGAAGGTGGGGACCCAGGGACTGTCCTGGAGAGCCTGCATGGCCACCCCCTGGGGTAGGAATGGACAGAGGGTGGGGAGGGACACGGACACATTCTTGGCTACTACCTGGATGCCGGAATGTGGACTCTGTGACGTCCAGCCTGACTGCACCCCCACCCCCACCGCCGTTGGCCCCTGGGAAGCTGGGGTTTCCCTTAGAATTCTGTCTACTCTGTATACTCCGACATTTCCAGAAGAGACAGCTCCTAGCAGCCAAGGTCAAGCTTCCGAAATGGGTGCAGGTGCGAGCTGTTAGCAGCTGACACCCACTTAGGCTGAGGTGGGGGCCCTCAGCCCAGGAAGGGTCTGCGTACTCTGGCAGCAGAACTTCTCCAGCATGCATGCCCCCACTTTTCCTACATCACAGCAGAACAGCTACATGGGGAAGCCCCGCTCCCACCCAGAGCCCCAAATTCTAACGAACCCGGGAATGGGGTGTGTGCCTCTCTAACTTGTGCAGAAAGATCCAGGAAGAGGTGCCAGGGCCAGCTGAACACGACATTTAAGGGGAAGAACTGAGAGATTCTGTGGCTTAGGACATCCGTCAGGTGGCTGGGACTGGGACCCTTGATGTTTGGGTCAGTGCTGACATTTGAGATGGTTTCCTGCTGGGAGCAGGTGGCAGAGAGGAACTTAGACATTCCAGGGACAATCTCAAATCCCAGTGATTAAGGGAGAAAACCATAGGAGCCAAAATGTTCTCTCTAGTGAGCACAGAAGGGGATGCTGGAGGTTTGCCACCGCCTGCCACCAGCTTCTAGAAGTTTCTTTAGTCACATGCCGTATTGGAGGGGGTCTCACCAATGCTAAGTACAGTTAAGTGTTATAGAGGATGTTTCCCAGATGAACAGGAGTTTGTTTACTTCTTTAAATCTTGTTCTAAATACTTGCCTTTTAAATAACAGTACTAATGGAATGAATTAGTCACAGCGATGAAAGATTATAGGGAATACAGTGAATGGGATCGTAATGGGAATGTATGGGGACCAGTGGCTCTGCCTGTGCTGACCATCGGGTAACATATAGACTGGTCGGGTCCCTATGTTCCTTCCATGCCTGAAAGTAATGTAACAATGTGTGCCTCAACTATACCTCAAAAAAAAAAAAAAATAACACGAATTCCTAAGACCAAGGGTATTTGAAAGGAAATAGGTGTATTCTTTTTTTTTTTTAACTTTTAATGTGTATTTATTTTTGAGAGACAGACAGAGTGTGAGCAGGGGAGGGGCAGAGAGGTGGGGGAGACACAAATCTCAAGCAGGCTCCAAGCCGTCAGCACAGGGCCCAATACGGGGCCCAAACTCACGAACTGTGAAATCATGGCCTGAGCTGAAGTCGGGCGCTCAACCGACTGAGCCACCCAGGCGCCCCAGAAATAGTCGTATCGTTGATTGCAAAGAGGAAGCGCCCCGGAAGGGAACACCTGGGTCAGGCTTGTGCAGTTAACCTCTGCGAGCCTCTCTGCTTGGGACCAGAAGTCATAATTGGAGGGACAGGAAGTCGTAATCGGAGGCTGCCTTATTTGCAGCAGGTGATGCCTTTGGACACAGGGTTCCCCCCAGCGTGGGGCCGGGGCCCCGGCTGCCCTGAGCAGTGGGGTCGTGGGGTTGCAGGTGGGAGAACGCACGTCCTGCTGAGATGTCTTCTTCCCACGCAGCCCACGGATAATGTGGTCGCCAAACGGGTGCTGGGCAGGGAATTGCCCCAACGCAGGCCTCCATCCCTGTCCCCAGGGCTGACGTTCTGCCAGCTGAACCTATGGGGGGGAGAGGCTGCGCTGTGTGCCTGGGGGTCTCCACTCTTGCATGCCCCGCGGAAGATTTCTGTGAGGACAAGCGCTCCAATACAGGCCACCAGAGGGAAGGCAGCAGGTGCAAAGCTGTTTATTGGGCACAGTGCACCCAAGGCAGGCAGGGTGGCTGCCACCCTGAGGCTCCAGGGGTCTTTTATGGCGGTGGGGGTCTTGGGCCCTGTGATGGGGTGATGTCTACCGGGGGCTCCTGCCAACCATCCGGGGGGCCTTCCCACTGGTCGGGAGGGGGAGATTTTGACCCTGCAAGGTGTGCACTGCTTGCCCCCCCCTGCCCCCAGAGAGGAGGCAAACTGCAATGCAAATGCATTATCATGAACCTCCGGGGTCCCCCTGGGGCAGACGGGGAAGAGGTGAGCACAGGGTTTGCAGCTGTGGCTCCCGGTCACCAGCCCCCTGGGGCGCTCCGGGCCACAGGCCGCGATGTTGAAACCCACTAAGTCAGAATGTTTTGCCCTCGGAGTTGCCATGTGTGGTCCGTGTTTCGCGCCCCTGCCTCCCGGCTCCTGTCTGAGCCACTGTCTCCTCCATCAGGGGGCAGGCTTGGTCTCCTGGAACCGGCTCCCTTTCTTCCCTAAACTTGAAGGGGATCATCCCCGGAAAGGAGTTCATGGTGTCTTCACTCCCGCACTTGGCTGTGGGAAGATTTCAAAGGCCTAAGTATCTGTTAGCGATCTCTTGATGTTTCCCGTTAGTCTCGCGAGGAGCCCCGTGATGGAGGGCAGGGGAGGCTTGGGGTGTCGGGCTAGGGCTCCTGCTGTGCCCCCTCCTCACCTGTGAAACGAGGCCATCATCTCCCCCTGACGACCACAAAAGACAGAGAGACCAGGGCCGTGATGTTTGGGACAACAGAGATAACGTGTAACCGAGCGTAGTGAGATGTGGGAGCCTGGCCAGCTGTTTTTCCAGAACGTCCTCGAAGCTCTGAGCAAGGAAGGCATCCTGTCGCCCCCCAGATGTGTTCTGGGATGGGACCGCTGGCCGCACAGTCAGCACATTATGGAGAGAACGTTTCAGAAAGAAGTCGTCTCCTTTTCTTGCCTTTTCCCTGGCTAAGAGCCTTGCTTAGCAGAAGGCCGAGGAGATGTTAACTGCTGGGTTTTCTATTTGAAAGGGGGGTTATTAGGAGAAGTCTCGATTCAGAAACTTCAAGGAGAAACGGGAGGGCGTGGTGCGGGTGGAGGGGGTAGATTGCATTTCCTGTTTGCCTTCAGATGGTGTTGGAAAACGCTGCAGGAAAACCCACGGAAAAAAAAAAATCCCCAAATTCAGTCTCTTTGCCACCAGGGGCCCAGCCCCAAAGGTGACGAGTGGAAGAGGTGGGTTTCTTTTCGAGAGCCGGGGCTTGCGGGAGCCCGGCTAGAGGCTGGCAGGGTGAAGACGGCGTTGGGAGGGTGACATCAGCCTCAGCGGGGGCCAGAAGCAACAGAGCTCCGAGAGTCTGGTTTTCATTTACAGTTGGGTCAGGCCCGCCTGGGGAGGGGGAGAGGAGGGGTCGGGAGGAGGGGGCGGAGGAGGAGGAGGGGAAGGAGGAGCGGGAGGAGGAGGAGCTGGAGAAAGCCCTGACTGTATCCCTGGATTGGATCCAGTTCGGAGCTCAGTCTTCCACTGAGGGCCGCTGAGCTCTCCAGCTCTCCAGCCTCCTGCGAGGACCCCTCGGGTTTCCTGTCCGGCCCGGAGCCCCCGTCCCACAGAAAGGAAAGCAGACGCGCGAGCAGGAGAACCATGCGTCAGCTTCGACAGTAAGCGAGCCCAGGAGTCCAGGGACAGACACGTCTGCAGGTTCGCTCAGGGTGAGTGCGGTGGGTCCTCTGCCGTCCCGAGTCCGTGGGCCAGAGGGAAACGCCTTGACCCCGGCGGTCGGTTCTGGGAGGCTGTCACGCTTGTCCTTTTTCTGGACGTGTTCTTGGTCCCTGGAGGATTCTGCTGAGTTGCCTTTCTGGCTTGGTGGCCCCTGGGTGTCTCCAAGGTGGTTAGGGCCGAGGCTTGCTGAGCATGGGGCTGCCGTCGGGTGGCGCCTCGGGCTTTCCCTGCCCTTCCCACTGCCGTGTCTCGGGCCTCTCGCCGTGTGTTTGATGTCCCCTCTCCCCCTGACGCTCGGTGGGGACCTGCTCTGTTAGCAGATGTGTCTTCGGGAGGATTCACGAGCTACTCTGTTGAGCAGCAATTTGGGGGAGATTCTCTCCGAGTTCTCCCCGCTGGGGGTGTCAGGCAGGCTTCCCGTGGGCCTGGCGAGGGCGGGGCCGGTGCAGCACGTCTGTGGCCTTCGGAGGTGACTTTGGTGCCCAGGCTCAGGGCAAGTCAAGAGCTCTCCAGCCGGTACCACCAGGTCTTCCTCTTTTTAGGAACCTGAGGTCACTGTTGGAGTCTGACCTCGGGGGTGGCATACAGGAGCTGCCGAGGTCAGAGGAGGAGAAGGCATTTGGTGCTGGGCCAGACTCCTGGGGCTGTGGGCCAGGCCCGTGGTGGTGGGTGCCCACACGCGGTGCGGGTGCCCAGCCTGGATGCC
The DNA here is from genome assembly GCA_004023785.1 of Mungos mungo. Taxonomy (NCBI): domain Eukaryota; kingdom Metazoa; phylum Chordata; class Mammalia; order Carnivora; family Herpestidae; genus Mungos; species Mungos mungo. The sequence goes on along the minus strand of PISW01002603.1, from coordinate 216,053 downwards.
CGAGGCCTGTGTCCTGCCGGGAGGGCGGGATGTGTCTCCTGACAGCTGCCAGCCTGCTTTGGGGACCTGTTTTGAGAGCCTGCCATGTTAGAAAGTGGGCCGGAGTGAAAGCATGGGTGGGGGTCCCTGGGAGGACCCAGGGGATCCTGGGGGAGCAGAGAAACAGAAATCAGCCGTTCACAGCCTGGCCCCAGGAGCCAACTTAGCGGCTGGGCTTGACACCCAGAACAGACTGCCCTGCGTGTGGGGGTGGGCCCTGCCCCCGGAGGGAGCACGGGGGCACTGCCCTGTGCGGCCCCCGCCTCGCCCTGCACTCAGCTGTCCCCACACGAGAGCTGCGAGGATCCCAGAGCTGCAGAGGGGCTCGGCGCTCATGTGGGAAGATCCTTCCTGACCCGGCCTCCCCCAGCCTCCCAGGCATCCGTTCTTAACACTTTAAAAACCTGAACAGAAATGGCTTTAAAAATCACATAGTCTTTGTCCCTAACCAACATTCTGTTTGAAAGCAGTGGGCTGGTGGACAGTGTCAGAACTTCTGAGTTCTCTCCTGGGCGAGAGGTAAGGGCGGGAATTCTTGGTTGGAAACCCTTTGAGGTGTGGTTGTCTGGTTTTAAGGACGCAGATTCGGGGCGGGTCCCCCCCATGGTGCTCAAATCCTCGCAGAGACCACAGAACCAGTCGGGGTGACTGAGATGGTTGTAAAATCATCACCGTTTCAAGCAAGCAGACATCCTAGGGACGGAGGGTCCCAAACTAACTTGCATCTGAATAGGAACGGGCTCTTTGGTTTGTTCGCCCCAAAGCTTAGAGTCCTTTGTCCTCTTCTGCTGTAAGTAGTGGGAGAATTGGTTTAGGCTCCTGAGGCTCTCCCAGGCCAGCGATGGAGGAGGAGGTGCTAGGAGCTGCCAGACAGGCAGGGACCTTAGCTATTGAAGAATCTGAGAGCCGAGCAGGCCTCCTTCTTCAGTCGCCTCTGGACCGGGGTCCTGGAGGGGTGGGGGCTGTATTTTACTTTGTTGTCAACGTGGGCTTGTTCCTGAGGGTGAAGGCACAGGGATGGGGAGGTGAGGGCCTTTCTGTAGGAACTGTGCCTCTAGGAATGGCTGTGTGACCTTGACCGTCTTTGTTGAGGCAAGGGATGGTCATTACCGTCAGGTGAAGGGTCCTCATTCCCTACTCCGGCAGCAAAGGGAAAGCCCCTGAGAAGACACTGGGCGGAGCCCGGGACCTGGGAGGGATGGAGCCCCGCAGGTGGAGAAGTGTGGTCGCCTGGCCTTTTTCCTACGCGGCAGTTGGAGGGAGTGGCCACCCCACCTTCCTGGGAGGTGGCTGGGGAAACCTCTAGATGGCTAGCCCTTGGCCCTGGCTCTTCCATCTCCTGGGAGGGAGTGTGCCCCTCCCCCACGCTGTGGCTCCACGCCGACGAATATAAGGCAAAAGTCCGAACGAGGGGTCGTGAGGACATTTTTGACATAAAATCGTTCTGACTAGAAAGGTCTTTCTTTCTGTACCTCCCTTTATAACACAGTGTTTAGGATGCATGTATCTTACTCTGTCCTCAGGAGCGCTGTTGGTCATTTTTTGTGGCTTAGAACCTTACCCATCCCTGATGATAAAGTAGGAGGAAACGTCTCTAATCGATGACCAATGATAGATTCCTATGCGACTCCCCCTCTGACCGCAGTTTGGGGTTAGGAGGCCACAGGGGCCATAAGCCAGCCTGAAACGGGTCTTCTGTGCCTTTTGAGAGTCGAGAGAGAGCTCCTGCCCTGGGAGCTTGCCCAGCGCGTTTGGACAACGGTCCCACCAGCAGCCGGCAGCTCCGGCCACTTGTTTGTGAGATTCCACAGTCAGGGCTTAAAAACCCCCAACCAGCCATGAGTGCTGCCCCGGGAGACAGGCCCCGCCACGCAGGGCGCGCTGGCGCCTCGGCCCGCGGTCTTGTTGGACCGGCAGTTTTTGTCACTGTTCTCTTCGGATGAACCCGGGGATCTGTCACCCCTTGGAGGAGAGTCCCAGGCTGTTTCCACATCCGGGTGGGACACGGAGTGGCAGGCGGCTATTGCCCGGCGACCTGTGGGGTGGCATCGCGGGGGCCACAGGGACAGGCAGAGCCACGCCACTGCCACCTCACGAGTGAGCGCTGACATTAGAAAAGCCCTGTTAGTAGCTCCGGCCGAGGAAGCGAAAGCCCGATGTAATTCCCATTTTAAAGCAGGAAAGCGTTAAAAAGTTCCTGTACATCCAGCCAGCTCTGAGCAAGACAAGGACGGGTTCTGTCTTTCCAGTGTAGAAATTCTGGAAGGTTCTCCTGCGCTTTACAGAAAAGATGCTCTTGAATCCCTCACACTCAGCGCACACTGCGTCCCGGTTTGCAAAGGGGTTCTTCTTTGGAAGCGTAATTTTTAACACCTTCTGGTCTCCTGGGTCTGTTCCAGGAGGGACCCGAAATTCTGGTAACACATTCACCTGGGTGTAGCCTTGCCTGAAAACGCAGTGTGGTTTTCCTGCCCCTAGAGGGCAGTGCAACTTCCCGAGCCCTGGAAAAATCTCCAAGTGGTGGGAGTCGTTCAGGGTGGGGTTTTTGGGTTTGCAAGGGTTGACAGATGTCTCAACAGGGCTCACGGGTAACTTTACACTGTTTAAACACACATATTTTAAAATGTGCCCATAGTATCTGAAGTAGGTATAAATATAGAGTTTTCTTATTTTTTTTTCTGTGCTCAGGTATTGAAGTGAAATTATGCCTTGAAAGAGGCATTCTGTACCCTAAAATAATTTCAATACAAGGGCACTAACCATATAAGAACTTACAAAGGAAATATTTTACCCACGTCTCCTGAGAAAACTTAAATTAACAGGAAGTTGTTTCAGAACTGAAGCGAATTTGCATATTCATGCCTTGCTGTGTCCATGTAGAATGATTGAACTGTAGGACAGGCAGTGATATTGCCAAGGTCGTGAACTGATCCAGTGACTCCCAGACTTCCCATGACCAGCCCTTTGCTGCTTTCCCCCAATGGGCAACTTGTTTGGACATATTTTAAAAAAGGCATACAGACTACAATCATTATGAATGTCCCATCTTAAATCTTGGTTAATAAAAAAAGCATATTACTGACTTTCAGGCTTATTGTTTACCTGAGCTCTCCACTGTTTGGATCTCGAAGGACAGAATTCCAGCCCCGAGAGAGGGAGCTGAACCTGCCACTATGTCCGTGTGCTCTGACGCTCATCCAAGCTGGCTAAGCCTTGCCTGCTCATGGCTTGGAGCTCTGGGGTTGAGGGAGGGGCACAGGAATGATCGAGACATAGACCCTGCCCTCTGATTGGCAAGTATGTGATTTCCGTTGGGCTATCTTAAATGTCAGAAAACTACTACCTTGGTGGGTGCTTTCTCCACACTGGTGACAGTTGAGATGAAGGAACAGAGCACAGAGAGGTGAATTACTGGTCTGGGGTCACGCCGCAAGTAGTAGAGGAAAATCAGAATTCCTGGGCGCCCCTGCCCGTGGTAATGCCCGCCAATCAGCTGATTCCCGGGACTGAAGCTATCCAGGGAGTAAAAGTCCTTAGAGAATATTCTAGAGTGTCATGTGAAGAAAGGCACTTCTACCCACTGACCCGTCTTCTATGCAGTTGTGTATTATTACAAGTGTACTTAGCAGAGAGGTAATTGTTGCTTTAAACAAATCTGGAAAGAAGAAGGAGAGGAGAAAAGACAAACATGTAAACTTCTGCCAAAGCCTTGCCCCGAGGCAAACCGTTCATCTTTTGGAGGGTCTGGCTGCGTCTGGCCTCGCATAATCCTGCTGCTCTCCTGAATTCGAAGACTCAGGAAATACCGGAAACATTTGCGAGGTAGGAGCGGCCTGGGGAAAGCACCGTAGGAAACCGCTCGGTCACATGTACCCCGGTGTGGGCTGTACGTTTAGTTTCCGTGGACCCAGAGCACCGAGAGCTGGCCACGGGATGGACCAGCTCCTGGGGCAGTTTAATTTGAAAATTAAAAACCGAACAGCAGCTGGAGATGACTCAGGTCTCGAGGGAAGCCATTCCAGGAAACTGGTTTTTCTCTTCTGGAATCTTCATCAGTTGATTCAGCAGCCCAGGTCCAGCAGCCGGAGCCAGCGCCAGCTTGGCTGAGCCTCGCAGATGTGCCCCTGGGGGGCTCTCTGTTTCTGGTGGGGGCGGCAGGATCCCCATCACCGGTCGGGCCCGGGGCAACAGCTGAGAGGAAATAGTTGCCCAGCCTTACCTGTCGGAGCATCAGCCGATCAGCCTTATTTTCTGTGTAAGATGAGTGGGCCTGGAGAAGTCAGCTGGTCATGACGGACGGAGAGGGAAGGAAGTAGGACGTTTCCAGGCTCTTACACCGAAGCCCCTGTTGAGAATATGGTAGCAAATGTCGCAACGTGAGGTTGAGTCTATTTTAAATGAATTTGTCTTCTAGACTTGATCGCGAATCAGAGTGGAAAACGCACAATGTTTAACTTTTCCTTAAGATATGAGGTCGCGTTAGCCACTTTGAATGATTCAGCAACGGAACGCCATGGCATTGGAGAGGCAGGTAGCCCCAAAAGTCTGTGGCCAAGCAAGGAAGAGAGGTGGATGGAAGCCAGCGCCACTCGGGGGGGCTGGAATGGAGTGGATGTTTGCGCAATTTCTTTAGAGGACTGTTCTAAGGCATTCTCTTCCGTAATGTTGAACCCAATCTAGTCCCTGCTGGACGTTTATAATTAGCAATGGAAATGGAGAAGAGCCGTGTCTGGTTGCCTTCTATTTAAGAGGGTAACATGTTGTCTACATTTGCATGGCGGTGTCTAGCTTTTCCGACCACAGTAGATGTGGAACTTTCTACTTCACGGTTATTGTGTTGGGCCCTAGGAATACGTCTTTAAATAAATTTCCAAATAACTGGCACTGAATCTGAAGGATCTTCAAGCTGCCTTGATGGGGGGAGGAAGCTAGCTGTGACGGCGCTCACACATGCTTGCCGGGGACCTCCCTCAGGGAGGAGGTTACTTGCAAGGGAAGGTCCAACCCCCCTCCCGCTTTCTGTCTCGCTCTATTTATAATTTTGTAAATGCCTTTATGAATTTATTTTTGAGAGACAGAGACAGAGCACGAGTGGGGGAGGGCCAGTGAGAGAGGGAGACACAGAATCCGAAGCAGGCTCCGGGCTCTGAGCTGTCAGCACAGAGCCCGACACGGGGCTCCAACCCACGAACTGCAAGATCACGACCGGGGCTGAAGTTGGTTGCTCAACCGACTGAGCCACCCAGGCGCCCCTGTCTTGCTGTGTTTAAATACAGGAGCTGCTGAACGGGTATTGTTTTACTTGATTTTACCAGGAGAAGCTGAACATCAAAGATGGTGAGTTGGTTACTCAGGGTCTAGCGAGGACGCCGTGGGTGGCAATGAGGCCAAGCCAAGACACGTAATCAGAAGACTTAAATTTTGTTATCACAGGAACCGTGTGCAGATAATTATTTGCAGATATGTATGCATGGTGGATAATTCTCTTCTCTTGTGCATTTTCAGAGAACAGAAAAAAGACGTTCAAGTTGTAAAATAAACAGTTAACAAACCACATTCTGATTGAGAGGGGCCTTCTTAGGGAGCTCCAAGTCATTTGAGGATCTCCCCAAAGCTCTTTCAAATGGCAATCGTAGATTAAATTCTACCCTCTTCCTTCCCTAATCGAGAACCTAATGAATCCTCTTTCAGCCTTCTCCCTGGGGACCAGGATGGGGACTCCTTTCCCAGGAATCAGGCAAGAGGGGAAGGGGGGTTAGAGAAAGGGAGAGGTGGCAGCCAGCTCAGGTCCCCAGGGTTCCTGCAGTGAGTCACAGCAGAGAGGGCGCATGCCCGGGTCTCCTACTCTTCTGTAGGTCCCACGTGACACAAAACACCAGGAGTTAACCCAAGTCCTAGAACTTGTAGGAGCACCAGCCTGACTTTAAAAAGCGGTACTCGGAGAAGACGGAAGAAATGCTCTCAAAATGGAGGCTCTGGAAGTATTTAAGCCTTTGTTTCAAAATGATTTCCTTGTGTGCATGTGTGTGTCTCTTTCTTAAAAAAGCTTTCCAGACATGGAAAATGAAACAGCTTTTGAGTAGACTTAATGAAAAGTAATTTCACGGAGTTGCTAAAGAGCTTGGGAAAGTCTTTGGAATATGACCGAATGTGACTGCAAGTTGGAGGTCGTGTGAAGCCATCTTTGTAATAAGAGATATCTTTTTAAGTTTCAATGGGCAGCTACACAAGGGACAAAGCACCTTGAGTCTTTTTCAGGATGAGGTGGAGTGAAAAAAGGAATTCCTCTTGTTAAATAGAAAGATAAGAAGTTCTCTTATTGAATCTGTTGGCCTTTGGAACCAGACGCTAGGACACAAAGGCGCATCTCACCCCACCCAACCCAAGGGGCTCAAGCAGCCAGTTCAGACTTTTTTTTCATATTTAAAAGAAGAGCAACAGACAAATGGATTCTGTTGACACAGAATCTGTCACCAGAGAAGTCTATTTTTTCCCCCAAAGAGATGGGGAGTTTCCTTCAGATCTGGGCCAGGCCTGGCCCAGTCTCCCTGGGTTTCCTGGGGTCTTTCCCTTGGACTTTGCATTGTGGACTTTGGTTAGGAATCTGGATCTGTCTTGTTTTATCTATGTGACCTTGGGCACATCGCTTTGCCTCGCCTTGGATTCAGTTTCCCAGCTTTACAGTGGGGTCAGGGAGGGGGGAGCAGCCCTCGGGTTGTTGGGAGGAGGCTATGAGACCCCACAAGATGGATGCACAGTAAATATTACTTGTGCTCTCTTGTCTCTATTTCCCGGGTTGGTGGGGAGGTTGGGGGGAGGAGGGTCATGAAGGCATGGGTGCCTCCTTCTCCCTTATTAACATGAACAAGCCCTGGGGCGCCTGGGTGAAGCGTCTGACTTCAGCTCACGGTTTCGTGGGTTCGAGCCCCACGTCGGGCTCTGTGCTGACAGCTCAGAGCCTGGAACCTCCTTCGGATTCTGTATCTCTCTCTCTGCCCCTCCCGCACTCACACTCTGTTGCTCTCTCTCTCAAATATAAATAAGCACTAAAATTTTTTAAACGAGCAAGCCCGGTGATCACTGGGGGAGAGGATGCTGACATCTTTTAAAAACTTTAGATTTAAAAATGGGTTGCCGTGACATGATAAATAGAATAGATTTAATTGCAAACAAAAACATTAACAAAATATTCAACAGCTGGGCCAGGAACACTTGAGCCACAAGACTGGATTGCGAGCGTGACGGCCAGAAAACGCTGTCCCACCTGGGAATTCAGCTCAGCCCAGCCACGTGGGCTCGTCAGTGGTGAGCGCGGCGTGGATAGCGCATCATGGCATCGGCATCGCCCCCAGAGTGGGCAGGGCTTTTCCTTCTGCCCCCGCTGCCCTCCCCTCCCCCCTCCTCATAACTGGGCACGTTTTGGAAAAGAGAATTCCTGCGCACTGTACTTCGTGTCTCAATGGGTAGCACTTTGTTTATGGGGCTTCTTACTCTTTTAAAGATGAATATCTCGGAAATAAACATTTTTACGTCTAACTTTCAACCAACGTAAAATACATTTTCCTTAGAGAATAGCTTGAAGTCAGTAATGCCTCCGCAAGATATTACAGATTTCATCCCATTACTATTTAGATTTATGAGCTTTATCAATGATGAGAAAATTATTTTGGACTTTCTCAGTAGAGGGTCCACTCAGTGTTTACTATAAGAGAGGATTGGCGTATTCCAAGAAGTCGCTGTGAGGCCGGGTGAGATACAGGGATGGTTAAAAAGCCATTAGCAAACTGCTGACCCCCCAGTGCATCCCGTTGGTCCAGGATGCGGGCAGGGGGCCTGTCCAGTCCAGCGGTGGGTGGGCAGATCTTGTCTGTTTTTCTCTGCATGGATTGCACGGTCTAGTGCTTTCCAATGAGACCCTGTGATACTCTCTTGCTCTAATTCTTAAACAAAGGTACTACTTAGAACCTTGCATCTTGTGCATGGATTATTTTAAACTATTGGGATTTCATTAAAATTTTTCATTGAAGCGGTGCTGCTTACACTTTGGGGGGAGGTAGAGTAGATGATTTTAGAGTCACACGTGAACATGGATCCTACCCCCGGAAAATCCCATGTACACAAATAGGGTTTTGTACACATTTGTGGGAGGTTGACAGACCCTTTGAAATTTGCGGATCTCAAATTGAAAAAACAGTTCTTGATGAATTATAATATTACAGGTTGTTTTGGAAAGGGCTGGTTCTATATTTGGAAAGAATCCAGTAAAATGTAAATAGCATGGACCATTTTCCTATGAAATGTTTTTCTAGTGGGATGCTTACTGCTGATAGACAAATGCAATGTTTAATTGTAAGAGGAAGACTCAAGACTAGCACGTGTACAACGTACTTTTAAGTTGTTCTAAAGTGTGCAGCCCCAATTTACTGAGAACACACATACAAAAATTACAGACACTGTATTTATTTTTTCTTCCCCTCCTAAAGAAAATCTTGGGAATAGGCCGAGCAGGCTGTGGGGAAGGGAAGTATGGCCAGATGGAAAGATCTGGAAGATTCTCAGGGTGGATCATGTGTTTGATCTAAGGATTTCTTGAGTGCGGAGGGGGTGATGCTTGGGCTGTGTTGGAAGGTCATCCTCAGTAGAGAAAACAGACCAACCAGCCAAGCAGTGCCTGCGGGGAGTGTCCTGAGCATCAGCCAGGACTCAGCTAGGACTTGGGGACACCGCGGAACCAAAGCACTGGGCACCAGGGCCTGCCCTTCTCTGCTGTATGAATCCATGTCTCCCGTGTGTGCGCCACTTCAAGCCAAGATGCTTGGGCTGTGCCCTCGAAGTGTTGCCATCATCACCACTCGCTGCCACCTTCTTGTAAGAAAGGAAGATGTCCTCTTGATGACTGGTCTCCTGCTCCTCATTAGAACAGCATTTTCTCTGCAGTGTAGACACATTTCCAGGAGAAAGCCGGATCAATGGGTGGCTCTATTTGAGCGGGTGTGAATGTCTTCAAGTTCAGAACTGGAATCGCAGGGTAGACCGGTCTCATCACAGGTGATGCTTTGTTGACTTACCTTGGAAATTCAAAGGCACAGTGGACCTTGGAACCTCCTCTCTTGTATATGGTTTTATCTTTCTCTCATCCTCCAACCTTCAGCAGGCTGGCCCAGGGCCCACACTCCGCGTCTTGCGTTCCTCACAGCTGGGCCACAAGATGTTGGACTCCAGCTTCTCCCTCGGGGCCTGACCCCTGGCAGGCTCGACCGTGGGCCTGAGCTCCGTTTTCCTTTGTGCTCCCTGCACCCGTGTGCTTAGGCGGCAGACTCCACAAGGGGCTGCCTCTTTGTTCTCCTCAGCCCCCGATGCCGTCCTGCTGACCAGTTCAAGTGGACGCTAGTCCTCTGCCAAGGCCAAGTCACTAATTCATCAGACAGACTTTCCTCCACTCTCATGAGTTGTGTTATGCTGTATGGCAGCATCGACAATATCAGACCGTTCTTAACACTGGCCTCCTCAGCAGTGTGGGGAAGGTGGGGCTCCTGCGTGGGCAGCGGAGTGCCGGGAAGGACTCCCTGGGCCCATGGAGTGCCGAGGGCAAGAGGAAGGTCACGCTGGAAAGGGCAAGCAGGTGCAAGAGCTTAGGCCTTCCATGGAGCTGACGGCACAGCTCAGCCAATACGTAGGCAGAAATAATTTCTGCACCAGGTCTCGATGTTACATCAGATTTTTTTTTAACATTAGAGAAAGACAGAGCAAGCGTAAGCTAGGGGAAGGGGTGGAGGGAGAGAGAGAGAGAGAGAGAGAGAGAGAGAATCCCAAGTAGTCTCCATGCTTAGCCACAGAGCTTGATGTGGGGCTCAGTCCGCCATGACGTGGGCGGAAACCAGGAGTTGGATGCTTAACGGACCGAGCCACCCGGGCGCCTCTGCTAATCTGGTAGTTGGATACGTCCCGTAAGCGGAGGCTTGCGGTATGTGTCTTTTTGTAACTGGCTCATTTCACTTATCTTAGTGTCCTCAAGGCTCACCCATGTTGCAGGAATATGATAGGATTCCCTTTTTAAAGGCTGAGTAATATTTCATTGTATGATATGTCACGTTTCTCTTAGCCCCTTCCCCCATTGATGGGTGTTTATGATGCTTCCACCTCTTGGCTATTGTGACTGATATTACAGTGAAATTGGGTGTGCATACCTTTCTTTGCCATCCTGTTTCATTTATTTTGGATATATGCCCAGAAGTGGGATTACTAGGTTATTCAGTAATTCTATTTTTAATTTTCTGAGGAACCTCCATAGAGTTTTCTATAGTGGCTGCATTGTTTTACATTCCCACCAATAGGGTGCAAAGCTTCCAATTTTTCTGCATCCTCATCAGTAATTATTGTTAACTATTTTTTTATAACAGTCATTCTAATGAGTGTGAGGTGATAGCTCATTGTGGTTTTGATTTATTTGCGTTTCTCTGAGGATTGGGACATGTTGAGTATCTTGTCATATGCTCATTGGCCATGAGTGTATCTTCTTTGGAGAAATGTCTGTTCAAGCCCTTTTCCCATTTTTACTTATTTTTATTTATTTATTTATTTTTATTTATTTATTTTTTTTTAAGAGGGAAAGAAAGAGCACACATGAGTTTGGGAGGGGCAGGGGGGACAGAGGCAGATTCCTGAGCAGGCTCCATGCTCAGCGCGGAGCCTGGCAAGGGGCAGGATCCCAGGACCCTGGGATTGTGACCTGAGCCGAAGTCAAGAGTCGGACGCTCGACCCACTGAGCTACTGAGGCACCCCAAACCCTTTTCCCATTTTTAAATCAGATTATTTTGATGTTGGTGAGTTGTGGGAGTTCTTTATATCTTCTGGCTTTGCACCCCTCATCAGATACATGGTTGGTGAGTATTTTCTCCCGTTCGGCAGGCCACGGCCTTGTTAGCACGTTCTCTGATTGGGGCAAAGCCCATTCCCGGCATGAACGGAAGATTCCCTGTGGAATCGTCTCAGACCTGGGTACGGTTAAGCTGGGTGTCACAGACCTGCCGCTCTCCGTGGCCACCAACACCTTTGCTCTGGACTCTCGGTCATTTGCTGGACGACGTGCTGTTGGTGCCGCAGTCGGAGGGGAACGAAGCTAACCACTTGCTTTGTTTCATCTTATTTCAGCTCTGACCAAAACAGTACAATGACGGATTCAAAGATTTTCATGGACTGTTTAGGGAAAACTCTTTTTCGTAAAAGGGCTCAACCGTGACCCAGTAGTTTGCGGTCTGAGCATCAGAACTGATCATTCTCCTCTCCTCCCTTTTCTTGGACAGGTTCCCATTTGGTGCTTAATCACGTTCAAAATGAGGAAATGTCGACACTTGCCCTCGGTGGCCATCGTTTGCCTCTTTCTCTCAGGCTTTTCTCTTACCTGTGCCCAACAGCAGCAAGCAGGTAAGATCCAGAAACATTTCTTACTTTATTGCGTTTATTCACAGGATGTTCTCTGATGTTTAGATCCTAGACGTCGTGAGCTTGAGCTAGAACTTGGGCGTGATTCAGAGACGGCGGGCGCTGTGTCTCAGGACGTCTGTTCAGTGCACAGACTCCTCCAGATGCTCCTTCACTGAGCGATGACCTACTTTCACTAACACCGGGGTCTGATATCCTGGCGTTGTGGTTTGTTTCTACATTGGGTGTGAGCAGCATGTTTGTATCACAAACATTTCACCCAAAGGAAGGGCTTTTCCACATTCCTGGCCCTGGTTTGGTCTCCCAGTACCTAAAACCAGGACAAGACAATTATTGAGAGTCAACGTTCGTTTTCTTGAAAATAAAACACCCGGATCACCCTCTTTCTATAATTCTGGACACAAAAAGACATTTTTCATCTAGAATCATCAAGTCTTAAAAAAAAAAAATTTCCCCACATGATGAAAAAATATAGATCCAAATGAACCCTCTTAAGAATTTGCTTGCAGAGTTTTAGAAAACTTAGAAATGTTTCCTGCGCTGTGAGTTTGGAGGGGTGGCCTTGAGTCTTTCTCTCCTTTGCCTGGAGAGTTGGGTCTTGGGCAGGGGTTCTCCCAGGGGGCGCGGTGGCCCTTAGATGACAAGAGGTGAGCACCACCTCAAGGAAAGGGGGGCCTTGCGTGGGGCGCCAGGGCAGCCTGCGGTAAGGAGGGTCCAGGAGCGGGCGGTATGCAGCCAGCCTGGCCACCACTGCAGAAGGGTCCTCCTCGGGCACCCTGCCTGGCAACCTGAGCTTCCTGCCCCCACTGTCGAGAAGGGACTGGGTTCATCTTTAAAAAAGATAAATACTGTCCCCTATCTGTGAAGGCTCTGCTGGCCCTGAGAACCGCATAGTTCACTGGTTAGGGTACCTTTGCTCATGCTAAAAAGTCGGGGAAAAACGAGGCCTTGCCTTCCTCTCCAGTTACCCAAGTCTCCACTTAAGGAAGACATACCGACTGGAGGACCCCACACAGCGGACGCTAGTTGATGAAAAATGGTCGTTTTCACCGTTCCTTCTTCCCGGGGCCCCGTTTCAGAGCCCAAAATGAGGAAGGAATTTATAAGGTGGTGGCTGGTTGTCTCTGATGGGATGGCCTGGTCTCCTCGGTGGGTGTCGGGGCTCCGACTGTCACAGAGAATCATGATGAGGTAAAGGACGCTGCAGGGGACGTCTTCGCCCCACTCTGGAGCCTGCCACCGGTTCAGGATGGGGTTCTTTGCATGTGGAACCTGGGCCAAGGGCTCCCCACCAGCTGTCCCCGTGCTCGGGTCCCTGCCGCTGAGGTAAGTCACGCTGCCCGCCCTCAGTGTGTGGAGGGACGGGCCACTCCGTCCCAGCACAGTGCCAGGCGAGTTAGGTTAGGCAGGCTTTGCGCCGATACAAAGTAATGGCTTGAATGGGAGAAAAATCTAAACCAATGTCTTTTTTTAAAGATGTCAAAACTGGTGCCGCTGCCGATATAATATTTCTAGTGGATTCCTCTTGGAGCATTGGACAGGAGCATTTCCAACTTGTTCGAGAGTTTCTATATGATGTTATAAAATCTTTAGCTGTGGGAGAAAATGATTTCCATTTTGCTCTGGTCCAGTTCAACGGCAACCCACATACCGAGTTCCTGTTAAACACGTACGGTACTAATCAAGAAGTCCTCTCGCACATTTCCAACATGTCTTATACTGGGGGAAGCAATCAGACCGGAAAAGGATTAGAGTACGTAATGCAGAATCACCTCACTGAGGCTGCCGGGAGCCGGGCCGCTGACGGAGTCCCTCAGGTTATCGTAGTGTTAACCGACGGACACTCGGACGTTGGCCTCGCTCTGCCTTCAGCGGGACTTAAGTCTGCTGATGTTAGCGTGTTTGCAGTTGGAGTTGAGGATGCGGATGAAGGAGCCTTAAAAGAAATAGCAAGCGAACCGCTCAATATGCATGTTTTCAACCTAGAGAATTTTACCTCACTTCATGACATAGTAGGAAACTTAGTGTCCTGTGTGCAGTCATCCGTGGCTCCGGAAGGGGCTGGAGGCACAGAGACCCTTAAAGACATCACAGGTAATGGCAACCTTGCCAAGCCCCTGCCTGCCTCGCTGTTCTTTGGAGAAAAGCTTGGCGACTGCTGGCATTAAAGGGACACTGTGGCTGAAGAACGGGGGGAGGGGGGCAGGGAAGAGATGGCTCTTCACAGGTGTAAAAACAAAGGTTTGGCCACGCTCTGTCGTCTCCTTCTAAGATAGTGCTTTCATCGACATCCAAGAGGGTGTTTTCTGAAACAACGAAATTTTCTTTCATTTAAAAAAGTTTTTTTTAAATTTATTTATTTGGAGAGAGAGAGAGAGAGAAAGGAGAGAGAGAGGAGAGAGAAAATCGCAAGCAGGCTCTGCACTGTCAGCCCAGAGCCTGATGCGGGGCTTGAACTCACGAACTGTGAGATCTCGACTTGAGTGGAAACCAAGAGTCAGATGCTTAAGTGACTGAGCCCCCCAGGTGCCCAGAAATAATTAAATTTTAAGTCTAAAAAACCCCATTCTGACATTATGGTCCCACGGGAGGTATTTCTATGATCCTAGCAAAGGGATCTAACAAAGAGCCCTCCCATCTGTTACTGGGACAGAGACCCCGTGCCCTGGAGAGGAGGCGCCATGTTGTGGGCGCCTGGCAGGGCTCACCGAGAGAGAGGATGGAGGGCCAGGAGGGTCTTCTTGGGAAGGAAATCCAGAAGGTGGCAGGTCAGGTCCTGCAGCAGCCCACGCAGAGTCCTGCCTGGGCCGGGATGGGGAGGAGTCCTAGAGCAGCTGGGCGTGTGACCCCGGGGACGCTGCCACCACATAGGAAGGAGACCGAGGGCACGTTGTGGGGGTGCAGTTGTTTGCAGAGAGGCTCACGGGGCGGCCCTCACGTGCATAGGGTGCGGTGGGCAGGGGGCCCCTGGAGACCTGGGAGGCCAGCGCTCCTGAGGGTCATCAGCCCAGGAGGCGGATGATTCTCGGGACGCAGGCGGGTTGAGTGGACAGGCAGGCTCCGCACTGCCCCCAGGAGGTGACCACAGCCGCTTTCCTCCTAAGCATTCCAGAGTGGTTGCCACCGAGAGAGAGTGCTCAACATCAGGAAGCAGGAGGTAGGGTGACAGGCAGAAGGTCACCCTCTTGCTAATTCAGCCTGCTAGGTGGAGCCGGGAGAAGAAAGATGGGATTTTGAGCCGTAAATCGGCCAATCTAATTTTTTAATGTTTATTTATTTTTGAGAGACAGAGAGGGACAGAGCATGAGCGGGTGAGGGGCATAGAGAGAGGGAGACACAGAATCTGAATCAGGCTCCAGGCTCCGAGCTGCCAGCACAGAGCCCGACACGGGCTTGAACTCATGAACCAGGAGATCATGACCTGAGCCGAAGTTGGATGCTTAACTGACTGAGCCCCCCAGGCACCCCTGAATCAGCCAATCTAAAGGGCTTGTGGAAGGACGGAAGGGGCACATGGAGGGAGTCTGGAGGAGGGTAGGCACTCTGGACTGCGATCCGGATAATGGGGGATTGTAGGTAAACAGTACGGACATCAGGTTTTCGTCACAGATTCAGACAGGGAGGGATGGGGGCCAGGAGGACTAGATGTCGGGGGAAGGAGCCATCGTCCTGGGCAGGCAGAGCTTGGATGGGAGCGGGGTTCCAGAACTACCCCCTCCGCAAGCGTGTCAGAAGGCTGTTCATAAAACGGCCCCCCTGGTGGTCGCTCGTGATTTCAGCCTTGACCGAGGCGGGAACGCTACTGTCCTGCCGATGGGTCTACTTCAGACAGAGGAGCCGGTGACCGTCTGGCTTCTTCCCGTTTAACACTGAACAGCGTTCTGTGCTTCAAGCGGCATGCCTCACCTGTGTCTTATGACACCTGTGTTATCCTGCCGGGTTATGGGAGAAGAAGGCGGGGCCCCCACCCCCCGCCTCCCGCCCCAGAGCGTCCCACACCAAACACTCCGGGCGACAAGGACATGCTAGAGGCTGCCTCTACTCACTCGCACCGATGATCCCATTTTTGAATGTAGGGATGATAAACAATCCGCGTCAGCACAGCGGAGGGGTCAGCAGAGACAGGACATCCTTTCTTTATTGCTGTTTTAACCAACCGAGGGAAAAGAGCGATGAGTTCGCTTTTATGTTTAACCGTTCTGTGAATGAACAATCGTATTCTTACGTGAATGCTAAATGAGCCCCTCAGCCTAGTACGTTTCCACACAGATTTAAAAAAAAAACCTTTGTTTTTATGCCAAGAAAGCATCTCTGTCTTCTAGTGTCCAAGCCCCTCGCAGCTCCACGGGGGGATATTAATCCATTTATGCTGTCTTTTCTGATTAACTTCACCCTGCAGTTCCTCCAGTATCACGCCCATCGCATGCTTCACAGCGTAAACACGAAATAATAACCATCCTCCGCTCCTAGGGGGCAGTAGAGAGATTGCTAGTGAGTCAGGGCCATCTCTTCCCCTCACCTATCCACCAGGGAACTCTTCCCCGTAGAGTGTTCTTGACCATAAGCCATGCTGTTTTTAAAATGTCAATGGTCCCCACGGTTCTAAATGAACCCCACTCACGTAGTCAGTTTCCGAAGGTTGTATTTAAAAAAATCTCTTTGTCATTCTTTTACAAATGCATATCACTAAGATGCACAAAAGCTTTGGTCTGAAGTGAAAGCCGAAAGTGGGCTGTATTTGGTGAGGATTTCGGTGTGAGCCTTCTCTTCTTTGCAAAAGATGAAGATTTAAAACACTCATGAAACCGATCTTCAGTTTTGTGTTTGCAGAAGAAATGCATATACGATCTTTTTAATTTTTCTTACAAAGAAGGGAGCACCCCATGAGCCGAGGAAGGCACTGTGCCCGCACCAACGCGCTCAGGAGAAGGGTGGTTCCAGCAGTGTTGGAGGAGTCCGACTTATCCATGGACATGGTGAACCTTTTCTTTAGAAAGTGCCCTGGAGGGTGTGATACATTAGCCACTAAAGCGGAAAACCAGACAGTCTCACGTTTTAAATTTTAGTTAGACATGATTATCCTTAGGATGAATGCTGGTCGTTGGTGGCCTGCTGTGCACAAGAACCCACAGCTCTTGTGTCTGTCTGAGGCTTCGGCTCACCTGGATAACACAGCATGCCCTCGTGTGTCCCATCATCGTGTGCGTAAGAGGACAGTGTTGTTTTTTCAGTGATGACAAATTATCCACCGTGTTTCTATGACCTGCTGCAGTTCAGCCTTTAGGAAGACAAAGCGTCAAGGGTTTTCCCACAGGGTGTCCCTTATTTGCATACTATTATAAATTGCAACCAAAAAAAGAATGTGATACATTAATTAAAAAGTAATACATGAATAAGTCATCCTATGTGTTAGGTTATCACTTCTCTCTTATTGAGGACCCTAGGCTCCTGGCTAATCCTTTTTTAAAAAAATAATAGTTTATCGTCAAATTGGTTTCCATATAACACTCAGTGCTAATCCTTCATTTAAATGACTTTGGTGTGCAAATTTCCCATGGTCTCTCGGGGTCACTGGTTCACTCCTGGGAGGTGTGGAGAGATACAGGGGTGGGACGGACAGAGCCGGGGCTCATAAGGTGATGCGGGCCGCTTTTGAGGCCCTGCACCCTCCCAGAGAGCCTTTGGGAGGCTTACGTTTTGGCTAAAACATAGCAAGTGCTTTGGGATTCTTAGCAAATGTCCACTTATTGTGATACTTTTGTGTGACATTTATTAAAAACATGAGATCTTAATTACTGTAGCAAAAAAATTATCCTTCTCATTAGATTTCATATTTCCAAGTTGACGTCTTTCCCGATGCAAGGGGTTCACCTGCAAAAATGTTATCGGGGTTGTGTTGAGTGAGGGAAGAAAGAGTTCTTCTGATTCTAGCAATTTCTGGCTCAGCTCCCGTATGAGGGAACTTGGATGAGAATGTAATTTCACTACAGCAGAATTCTTTAATTTTTATGAGATAGGACTTGTATCCTCTTTCCACAGTAAAAATAAAAGCAACTTTTTCTGGTACAAGGAAAAATGACTCTTACACTTAAAATGCTCACTGTCATTAGAAAGATCAGAATGCATGGTCTGACATAGAATGTTGTGATTATATCCCAAATACAGCTTCCTAAATCTCAGAATATAAATATCACATATGCCTCCATAGATTTTTTTTGCTGTCCCTAACACACACTTAAGTTATTAAAAAACATTCGCCAGAATAATTTGGCTTTTCCTCTAGTTTTAAATCAGTCCCATTTAAATGTTCTAGCTGAACCTTTGAAGTATTCCACTCAGGTTTATAGATTATTAACTGCTATTCCTTACCCAGGGCTTCTGTGAAATCCCCATTCTCCATAATGGAATGGAAGTTTCTAGAGTGCCACTGTAGGGAGAGAAAAGGCCTAGGTCCCCTGATCCAGGGTTTTTGAGAGGCTCGTGGCCTTGCTAGACAGCCAGTTTAGGATGTCATAAAAATAAGGTTGGATAATTGTGTCATGACTGGTTTCATATCACTGTGCTTAACATTGTTCTGCATTATGTGAGTGAATACAGAGGCAATAGCCAAAGTACATGAACAGAACATCTAGCCTCATCCCAGACCTGCGTGTGAGTTCCGTGTGACTCAGCATCGTGCGAGAAAAGGTCAAACCAAACATTTGTCAGACGATTTTTAAGATTCAAACTTGAAGGGTAGCTTGAGTTCTTCCTTTCAAATTCACAAAGTTGTGCGCAGGCAGCCATCTTGGTTTTTAAAGAGAAGAAACGGTAGTCACTCCGGAAATCAGGTGTTCAGCACCCTCGGATGATACCAAACCCGGACTCTGGGAGTCTGCTTCGTTGCTATGGAGTTGGACAAATGAAATTCCTATGAGCACTTGGGGATGATAAGAGAAACATCCAAAAATTAAAAATCACATTTGGACCTCTTGTAGGTATGGTAACACAGAATTCGCACAATAACATTTCCCTCCAAATTTAGTAGAAATTTCTGGAATATGTACCCATGCCTCCTCCCTCAGAAAAGTGAATATGTCTTGAATTGTAACTACAAATATGGTACAAATGAACATTTGATATGAATGTTCCTATTTTACGCCATTGCTCCCAAGAGTTGCCTCTTATCCATTCAGAATGCAGAACTGAAAGAGAATTTCACATTCCTTAATCAACATGTGTTTTGTTTGTCTGTATTTCGTGTTTCTTACTGGTTTCCAAAGAAACATGTCAGAACACTGAACAATGCATGTAGTCACTTGTTCTAACGCTTTCACATTTTTTGCATTTCTCTCTTTTAAAGCACAAGACTCTGCTGACATTATTTTCCTTATTGATGGATCAAACAACACCGGAAGTGGCCATTTTGCAGTCATTCGCGACTTCCTTGTAAATCTCCTTGAGAGACTCTCGGTTGGAACTCAGCAGATCCGAGTGGGGGTGGTCGTGTATAGCGATGAGCCCAGAACCGTGTTCTCCTTGGACACCTACAGCACCAAGGCGCAGGTTCTGGATGCAGTGAAAGCCCTTGCGTTCACTGGCGGGGAGCTGGCCAATATCGGCCTCGCCCTTGATTTCGTGGTGGAGAACCACTTCGCCAGGGCAGGGGGCAGCCGAGTGGAGGAAGGGATTCCCCAGGTGCTGGTCCTCATAAGTGCCGGGCCTTCTAGTGACGAGATCCGGGACGGGGTCATAGCCCTGAAACAGGCTAGCGTGTTCTCGTTTGGCCTCGGAACCCAGGCCGCCTCCAGGGCAGAGCTCCAGCACATAGCTACCAGTGACAACATGGTGTTTACTGTCCCGGAATTCCGTAGCTTTGGGGACCTCCAGGAACAAGTACTGCTGTACATTGTTGGCGTGGCCCAAAGGCGCATTGTCTTACAACCGCCAACCATTGTCACGGAAGGTACGTATGCTCTCCTCACCAGCGTGTGGGAGTGGGGTGTTCTGTGTGTTGGTTTTTGTAGAAGTCAGGCAGGCACCTGCAGAATGCTTCGCCTCGGGAGAACCTGTAAGTACCCATGGCGGGGTCCTTCCGAGATAAGCTAGCCCTTGGACGTGCAAAACAAAAGGTCTGTGAGTGAGTGGAAAGCTCTCGTTAACACACGCATTGTCAAGGACGTGTGCTTCTGAGGTGAAGCGAAGGAAGCCGTTGCTCTGAGACTATTCAACATCCTTGTCTTATTCACTCGCGATCCAGTCGTCTGAAAAATGGATCTCAGGGGCTCGTTACAATTCTGCGAAGACTAGTCCAGAACAGTGGCATGGCCTCTGAGTCGGCATGTTACAGGTGCACTTGTAGGTGTGTGAGGGCTGCCTCATGGGCCCTTTCTGTGCTGAGTTTTGAGAACTGCCCTTCTGAAGGTAAGAAACAGCAGAGTACTCACTTGGCGGGATATTTCTGAGAAACTATTTTCCTGTGCTTCTCAAGTTTCCGAGTAGTTGTGTTGAGTGGTGAGATCATGACATACTTTCATTCAGACTGAGGGCCTTTGGCAAAATAGCCCAAGTGGACTCATTTATAAACATCAAACGAATCATGTCACTTGGCAAATGTACATTTAACAAACGCAGGAGGAGAATGTGTTTTCCAAATGTAAATAAGAATACAGTTGTGCCTGATGCTGAGACAGGTAAGATTTAGGCAGATCCAAATTTGGACCAAATTACACTAGCTGTTGGTCTCACCTCTCTGCCAGAGGTTACCCACGGTCTTCTGCATTGTTGCCAGGTAGGGAAAATCGGAATCGATGCGAGACCTTGCCTTCGGTCTCCAGTCTTATGTTACCCGGCTTGTGATCCTATAGGCTGGACAACCGCCCTGGGCTCTGATTTCTTGAATGGATGATAAAGGAGTTACCCTGGATGAAGATATTTCTGTTCCAGGAAATGTTTCAAATTCTTTATTCTTTTTATTTATGGCAGCACGTTGCTCTCGTTTCAATTTCCCCCCATCTTACTCAAATATTACCTCCTCACGTACAAACAGCATCCTTAATCTTTGTGACCGATTTGTAATAGCTAAGAAATGTCCTGGCTATCTGGTCTGAGCTGGATACACAGTGCTGGTGGACTAGAGGGTCGTGGCCGCTGGTCTGTTAGGGGTAATGGGGCGATGGTGGAAACGTGAGCCAATGGCCAGATGCAATATTCCGAGGGTGAGGAGTTGTGTGAGGTCACCGTGGGGCTGTAAAGAGAAGAACGGGGTGGGGGGAGAGCATTGGACAGAGTGGCCAGGGAAGGCCGGTTGGAGAAGCTGCAAGATAGAAAGGGGACAGCAGGTGAAGAACAGGGGACAGCGGGACAGTGTTCCCAGTGCAGGGGTCTTGGGACACCAAGGAGCCTGCCCTCTTTCCAGAATGTTTGGCAGGCTGTGGGGCTCGAGCTCGCTTGATATACGGAGGCTGGAGAGGCAACTAGTTTGGAGGGTGAGCATGAATGACTGACGAGAGCGTGTCACCTGTGAGACAGGTCTGGGCCCTGGGTGCCGACAGTCCCGTGTGGGTTCCGAGGAGAGTTCTGGGGAAGAGACAGGGCCAAGGAGGCCAGGTGCAGGAGCTATGCTCGTACAGCTGGGTAAGGAGGAGAATGCCCTCGAAAGGAACCTGGGAGGGCCATCAGTGACCAGGAGACGCCGCAGAGCGAGCCTCGGAAACTTGGCGCCAACGGCAGGTCTCAAGGGCTGGAGAGGTCGCCAGGGCCCCGAGCTGCTAAGAAGCTGAGTACTGAGACCAAGAGCCCCACTGCGTGTGTCCACATGTGCAGGTCATGGTGGCCTTGGCAAATCAGTGTCACCGCAGTGCTGGTGGCGCATGGGGAGGAGGGGCGGGAGAAGCCTGTGAGGGCAGCAGACGCGCCCCGCGGGAGGTAGCGGTGCAGGTGAGGCCAGCAGCCCACCGATTAGCAGGGCCTTCAGTTTCCCCTCCCAACAAGGGTATTTCAAAGACAGCTCTGTTTGGGTTGGCATCACGTGCCAGGAAGGGGGACGTCACTTACTGGAGGGGAGGGGGGCTGCCTGCTGGTCAGGATGACAGCTGACCTGTTTTTCTATTCATCTCCCGTATATATGACACGCATGTACATATATGCAGACATAGCATGCTGGAATCTTAGTATCTCTTCTACATCAGTGGTGGAGGAGGGGTGGGTGTGTGTGTGTGCCGCCAGGCATGCTCGCTCTCCGTGCGTGCATAAAATGCACACAGGCAGTTAACTGTGTATACATGTATATATGTGTGTATCTGTGTGTCTTTTATATACATGTTGAGGGAAGGAGAGGGCAGGGCTGTGTGGCATTCCTTGTGCTCCCTCCCTCGCACGCACACGGAGGGACAATTCTTTGTGTAGGCACGTCTCTAGGGAGAGTGTAAGGACTTGGAATTCGTTCTTTGTTCCCCAAGCTGACACCAAAGCAATGGTCTCCATGTGCCTGTCCCTGTGTGCTTTGCATCTATGTGTGCATGTACATGTTTTCTCTTTTTATTTTTATGTTTTGTTTATTTTTGAGAGAGAGAGAGAGAGAGACAGAGAAACAGAGCATGAGCGGGGGAGGGGCAGAGAGAGAGGGAGACACGAAACAGACTCTGGGCTCCGAGCTGTCAGCACAGAGCCTGATGCGGGGCTCGAGCTCATGAGCTTTGAGATCATGACCTGAGCTAAATTTGGATGCTCAAATGACTGAGCCAGCCAGGCGCCTCCACATGTTTTCTCTTAAAAAGGAGAGTTTGGACCGATAATGTCAGTATAGTCAAATGTCAAGGTACATAATCCGTCTGACAGTGTGATGCAATGGAGGCCTCCTCCCGCCCACATGATTCCTTAACAAACTGCAGGCACTCCTCCCTCTCTATCCTCATGAGTGTCGGAAGCCCGAGCAGGTTTTGGGATTGGGTGTCGTGCCTGACACAGTTCTTTGTGCCCGTGGCCCAGGTGGACATCTGCTTAGAGTCACAAGCCGGTGACCTTGTCCAAGTGTCTTTGTTTTGTAGTTTATCACAGTCCTAATACGGAACTTCACACCTTCATGACGCAAGTCTCTTAAATGAAAATCCTTCTGTGCTTTGACATCGATTTCCTTTTGTAAGTTTTATGATATCAAGGGATTGTTTCTCTCTCTCTCTCTCTCTCTCTCTCTGCCTGAAAAACCCAGGCACAGAGGAGAGAAAGGAAGGCAGCGGGGGTGTGTATGCTCTGTCCTTTCGTACTTGGCCGTCGGTGTTCATGAAGTCACAGTTGTGAGACGAAGCACCTTCTGAGGAGACACCGATTGTTCTTTAATTGTTTAAGCCACAGCTTTATTCTAGACTCTAAAATCTAACCTGTAGGCTTTTGGCAGAAAAGAGCTTCCTGGATTTTCTACTGACAACATGGTGAAGGGGTGGTTGCTAAAGCTCATTCTGGTTTTGTGCAACTATTTTGCCAAAAGTACTAAGCGGAGGTGGGGGTGGGTGGGTCAGGAGCCCTACCTGCCACCCCATAGGGAGGAGGCAGCTGGCACGGGTGTGTGTGTTACTACCGGTTCTCTGGGGGCTCCCACCGACCTCACACTGGCCAGAGCGAGTGGGAGCGTCCCTTGAGTAGAGTTAGTGGTAGAGACGATCATGGTTGAATGGGACGCTAAGGCCGTTGTACTCACCTTATAACGTTGCTACCTACAGTCATCGAAGTCAACAAGAGAGACATAGTTTTCCTGGTAGATGGCTCATCCGCACTGGGACTGGCCAACTTCAATGCAATCCGAGACTTCATTGCCAAAGTCATCCAGAGGCTGGAAATCGGACAGGATCTTATCCAAGTGGCCGTGGCTCAGTATGCTGATACTGTGAGGCCAGAGTTTTATTTCAATAGCTACCCCGGTAAAAGGGAAGTCATTGCCGCCGTGAGGAGAATGAAGCCCATGGAAGGCTCAGCCCTGTACACGGGCTCTGCTCTGGATTTTGTTCGGAACAACCTATTCACTAGCTCGGCTGGCTACCGGGCTGCCGAGGGGGTGCCTAAGCTTCTGGTGCTGGTGACAGGTGGTAAGTCCCTAGATGAAATCAGCCAGCCTGCCCAGGAGCTGAAGAGAAGCAGCATCATGTCCTTTGCCATTGGGAACAAGGTTGCTGACCAGGCTGAGCTGGAAGAGATTGCTTTCGATTCCTCCCTGGTGTTCATCCCTGCTGAGTTCCGAGCAGCCCCTTTGCAAGGCGTGCTGCCCAGCTTGCTGGCACCGCTCAGGACCCTCACTGGAACCACTGAAGGTATGGAGGGGAGCGAGTCAGACGCATGGCAGGGTGGTCTCCAGGCAGAGCCTTTGAGCTTAGATGAGAGGCAGCTCTTCAATGATGGAAACAAGAGCGATAAATGATATTTATTTCAGGCTTCCTTTAGCTGGGAGTTGTGTGACTTAAATGCTATATGATACAAGTGTATGTTTTAAAATGTCAGATGATAAGAACTGTATGTCTTTCCATGTCATCAAGTAGAAATCTTATGACGGGAACAACAGGACCAGGACCACCGTCCTTACGGCTTCTGGTCTAGGAGGTCACTTCTCAGTTGTTACCTCTTGTTAGATCCCAGGGTTCTGTCTCTCCTGGTGACTCCTGTCCAGCCTCCTTCTGCCCCCACCAAGATGTGGCCTGGCTCTTGCTCTCCTGAGCTGACAGCCCCCTCTCAGTGGCCCTGCCCCGACCAGCACAGAACATTAACCCTCTCTCTTCTCTCTAAGGAATTTCCCTTCAGTCAGTGAATGGGCATGAAGACAGAAAGCCCAGTGGTTTCCAAAATCTTTCATTGAATATGATTATCAGTGAAAAGTGATTTTTAAAGACAGGATAGCAGTCTATGAGCTTACAAACCGATGAGTACAGCTCGCCGTCCTTAATGAAGATGAATATCACAGAAACCAGCTTTTCCGCCCCACGACCTCACCGCTGGAAGACTGTTTGATGCATGACTCGTGCTGCATGGTGCATGCTTCCTCTGCAGGCTCTCTCTCTTCCGAAAGCCTCCTTCTCTTCTCCTTACTTGCCACACTTTTCTGGTCCACACTTTCATGGCCAAAGTTGATGGATAGAACAAGGGATAAAATGAGTTGTTGGTTTAAATTTTAGTGAGACGCGAGGAAAGAGAGGGGAGATAGTTTTCCTAAAGGCATGCTGTACTAAACGTGTTGCTGCATCTTCTCTGATTCGAGCTCTCTACTTGTGATTCACCGTGCGTGTACCCTCACCATTGGGAACAGCTAGGTTTTTGTATTTTAATCTGTTTCCATGATGCTGTTATCTCGCCCTGAGGAATTCCCATGGGCTCCCCTTTGGATTATTGCCCGGCAATGCCACGCCCCCCGCCAAAGACGGGTACCAACACAGACTGACTCAGGGGTGGTCCTAGGAATACTTCAGGATGAGGACAGTTTAATTTTATTAATTTGTTTTAACCTTCAGGAGCTCATGCTCTCAGGTGAACTTGAGCTAACACCTGTAACCTATCTGTTAAGTGGAAATGTCTCCACAAATGTGCAGAGGTGAACCCCGGGGGCCGCCGTCTCACACATGGAGACCTGGCTGTGACCATGGTCATAGACATGAGTGAGGCAGAAAGGCACAGGTTCCTGGTAGCATTCCCTTCCAGGGAAGGAATGTTCTGCTTCGAGGATTCTGATCATTTTTGTTGGTCGCAAACATTCTAACTTTGGCACTGTGTCTCTCCGCGAGCCAACTTGGTTTCGTCAACTTGGCTATCAATACGCCTCACAAACACCAGCCGCCACCAGTGGAAAATATGCAGCCCTCTGCCATATTTTATGAGATGGACGTGCTTTGCCTCACCGACTGTCTGTGTGTTCTGAATGTTGGCATGTGTGCCCCGTGTTGCGGGCACACATGATATGACCTCCGCGGTTGTCTATGTCTCACTTTGTTTTCTGTGCTCCACTGCAGTTCACGTAAACAAAAGGGATATCATCTTTCTTTTGGATGGATCGTTCAACGTTGGCAAGACCAATTTCCCTTACGTGCGGGACTTTGTCATGAACGTAGTTAACAGCCTTGATGTCGGCAGCGACAATATCCGTGTTGGTTTAGTGCAATTTAGCGACACGCCAGTAACAGAGTTCTCCCTAAATACATACCAGACAAAGTCAGATTTGCTTGCTCATCTGAGGCAGCTTCAGCTCAAGGGGGGGGCAGGCCTGAACACCGGCGCGGCCCTGAGCTATGTCCATGCCAACCACTTCACCGAAGCTGGCGGCAGCAGGATCCGCGAACACGTGCCGCAGCTCTTGCTCCTGCTCACGGCCGGGCAGTCCGAGGACTCCTACGGGCAAGCCGCCAATGCCCTAGCCCGCGCGGGCGTCCTGACCTTTTGTGTGGGAGCTAGCCAGGCGAATAGGGCAGAGCTTGAGCAGATTGCTTTTAACCCGAGCCTGGTGTACCTCATGGACGATTTCAGCTCCCTGCCAGCTTTGCCTCAGCAGCTCATTCAGCCCCTAACCACTTATGTTAGCGGAGGTGTGGAGGAAGTCCCACTCGCCCAGCCAGGTAAAGCTCCCTGACCGCGCGGGGCTCCCTCCCCCCAGCACCTCCCGGGTGGCCGGTGGCCCAGCCTGAGCTCGAGCGTGCGGGGAACTGTAGAAGGAAGACCGGATTTCTGTGCTTGAAGTAATTTGGATGGGGGCCTGAGACACTGTACCAGCAAGTTTAGCCTCTGTCTAAAGGGTGTTCATTCATGAAAGAAAGTCTAGAAAACGCAGCATACGTTCCTCCCATCTTATCCCAGGCCCTCCCACCCCCCATTTTTGCCCCAATGCCTGTGATGTTTCTGGAACACAAATCCAGATGGAAGTGAGTGAGTGGGAGGGATTGACGCCCTTTCCTACCGGAGGATGCACTGAGGTCATTTAGAAATATTAACTAACTAAAGTATAAAAAATTAAAAAGACATTGAAATCATTTTATTTATATGATTCTTTTATGTTCAAAAATCTGTATGCAGGAAATTATTTTTTACAAACCCAACAAGGGCTGCATCTTTTTGTGATACAAAAATGATTTCCAGAGGGGAATATTACTGTTCTTACAGACGAATACAGTGGTGAGATGCATACAGATGTGGGGGATCTGCCAGCTTGCCGACACTACATGGATGGGGAACAAGACTGAGCCAGTCTGAAGCCTAATGAAATCCCTCTAAGAACTGTTTGACCTGAAAACCATGTTCTCGTTACATATTCCCTGATGTGGCTCCCTTGTTGGCCTTCAGCCCTGTTTTCTGTTGGCTCAGCACAGCGGATTGGGACGCCCTGACAGATAGCCTGACCCACAGAGCAATGGTGGGCTTCACTTGGGGTCCCCTAACTTCAAACTTAGTGAGCAGATAACCCAGTCAGAACAGACATGTGTCAAGTCAGTTATCTGTGAGTGGTTCACCCACATCAGCCTTTGGTGCTAGAGACTGGCCAAATTTTAAGACAAAGGACAGTAAGGACCACATTTTTCATAGTTTAATTTATAACAGATTGAAAACACTGTTCTCTTACAGTGATTGCCACCAAGAATAGGACCCTCTGGGACTTACGCTGTCTTGCTCTGTGGAAGAAGCATGATGCTGGGTCTGGGAACCATCGGGTTCTAGTCCTTTGCAAATATGCCCTGCCCTGGAATGGGGCATCTTAATGACACCTGGTGCTTCAGGCTTTGACCGTGGGCTTTGGCCCCTCTTGCTGGTACAGTGATCATCAGATGAGCTAATTATGTGACCTCCCATTACCAAGAGCTAGTGGCGCTGGGCTGAAGAAACCCTGGTGCCTGTTATGTTCTCATCCCTCACTGTGTCCTAACCTACTTTTGTTGTAGAAAGCAAGCGAGACATTCTGTTCCTCTTTGACGGCTCAGCCAATCTTGTGGGCCAGTTCCCCGCTGTCCGAGACTTTCTCCACAAGGTTATTGACGAGCTTGACGTGAAGCCCGATGGGACCCGGATAGCGGTGGCTCAGTATAGCGATGATGTCAAGGTGGAGTCCCGATTTGATGAGCACCAGAACAAGCCTGAGATCCTGAATGTGGTGAAGAGAATGAAGATCAAGACCGGCAAAGCCCTCAACCTGGGCTATGCGCTGGACTACGCACAGAGATACATTTTTGTGAAGTCCGCCGGAAGCAGGATCGAGGACGGAGTGGTTCAGTTCCTGGTGCTGCTGGTTGCCGGAAGGTCATCAGATCGTTTGGACACGCCGGCACTCAACCTGAAACAGAGCCAGGTGGTGACCTTCATACTGCAGGCCAAGAACGCAGATCCCGCTGAGCTGGAGCTGATGGTGCCGTCCCCCGTCTTCATCCTGGCCGCCGAGTCACTCCCCAAGATCGGAGACCTCCAACCACAGATCGTCAGCCTCTTGAAATCTGTGCAGAATGGGGCGCCGACACCAGGTATGCGTGGGAATTTGGCTGCTTCTGCAGCCCAGGACTGGAGTGTATGAGTGACAGGAGGCCTCTGGCTCTTTCCCCAATTTAATTATCTAACTGTCCTCAGGGCAAAACAGGAGAGTCCGGGTGACATTAGAATATTTCATAATTAGGGGCGCCTGGGGGGCTCAGTCAGTTAAATATTTGGCTCAGGTCATGATCTCATGGTTCATGAGTTTGAGCTATGCATTGGGCTCTGTTCTGACAGTTCAGAGCTTGCTTGGGATTCTCACTCTCTCTGTCTCTCTCCTGCTTGAGCACTCTCTCTTTCTCTCTCTCTCTCAAGATAAAACTTAAAAAAATTAAAACAATAAGTTAAGAAAAGAATTTTTTATAATTAGGTACATCGTAAAGATGTAGACATATCAGTAGTTAACACTATTTCTACTATAAGCCCAATAAAAGACCACATCCCATGGCTACATTATAGCTACACATCTTCACCTGTGTGATCTACC
The DNA here is from genome assembly GCA_004023785.1 of Mungos mungo. Lineage (NCBI taxonomy): Eukaryota > Metazoa > Chordata > Mammalia > Carnivora > Herpestidae > Mungos > Mungos mungo. The sequence goes on along the minus strand of PISW01002603.1, from coordinate 187,626 downwards.
AATGTCTTATTTTAAGTGGGTCTCACTTAATTCATCCACAGTCCATTTATCAATAATATAAGGCGTGATGACAGGTGGATAAATTCCCACCCTAAACGCTGCCCTAAAATTTCCAACGGCTGCTCCACGTTACCATGACTTTGTATTTAACCACTTTCCATTTGTTGGTAAACACGCAGTGAAAAGAGCCATTAATTGCATTATAACCCTGTGCAATGAAACCCAAGAATTTCGAACTTCTACGTTGACTATGGGGTCCATACGCTGTTGAGGGTAGCCCGACATCTGGTCTACATGCTTTCCCGTCCTCCGCCGGGACTTACTGCAAGTCATTTGAAACCTCCCATCCGGCAACATGCTAATGGCTAGGCAGGATGCGCCATCCCGTTTCTCCCTGCCCAACACTGTCTCTTGGGGACACCTTGGAAAGTTGTCACTGCTGTGTAAGCACCGAAAGTTCTAAAATAGAGACCTGTCCTTCTGTCTACCTACCTATCTATGTTGCTGTATTGGTTTTCGATTTCTGCTGGACCAAATTACCACAAGTTTAATGGCTTAAAACAAAATGAATTCATCATCTTCCAGTCTTTGAGGGCAGCAATCCAAAACCAGTATCACTGGGCCAAAAGCAAGGTGTCAACCAGATTGCATTCCTTTTGGAGGCCCTGGTGGGTCATCCGTTTCCTTGTCTTGTGTGGCCTGCACTCCTCGGCTTGTGGCCCCTTGCTGCATCTGCAGTGGACCCTCTTCTCTCTTCTGACCTCTGCTTCTACCCTTAAAGTTCCTCCTTGAATGCTCACTGTCTTATCTCCCTCTTAGAAGGACGCATGACAGATTACACTGGGTCTACCGGGGTAATCGGGATCATTCTCTCATCTCCCAAGCACTTAATTCAATCATACCCGCAAAGTCCCTTTCACAAGTTCCGGAGACCCGGAATTGGATACCTTTGTGGGGCCATTATTCAGCCCTCCATGATCTGTAGGAGATGGTCCCTCTTGTGTCCTGTGTGTCATTGAGGCTGTCTTCCTCCCAGTTGCAGGTGAAAAGGATGTGGTGTTTCTGATAGATGGCTCTGAGGGTGTCAGGAGTGGCTTCCCTCTGTTGAAAGAGTTCGTCCAGAGAGTGGTGGAGAGCCTGGATGTGGGCCCAGACCGCGTTCGTGTGGCCGTGGTACAGTACAGCGACCGGACCAGACCCGAGTTCTACCTGAATTCATACATGGACCAGCAGAGCGTGGTCAACGCCATACGCAAGCTGCCCTTCCTGGGAGGGCCGACCCCCAACACGGGGGCTGCCCTTGACTTTGTCCTGAGGAACATCCTGGTCAGCTCGGCCGGAAGCAGGATCGCAGAAGGTGTCCCCCAGCTCCTCATCGTCCTCACGGCTGACAGGTCCGGAGATGACGTGAGGGGCCCCTCCGTGGTCCTGAAGAGGGGAGGGGCAGTGCCCATCGGCATTGGCATTGGGAATGCTGACATCACAGAGATGCAGACCATCTCCTTTATCCCTGACTTTGCCGTGACCATTCCTACCTTCCGGCAGCTAGGGACTGTCCAGCAGGTGGTCTCCGACAGAGTGATTCAGCTCAGCCGAGAAGAGCTGAGCAAGTTGCAGCCATTTTTGCTCCCCCCAACAAGCCCAGGTAAGGAGGGGGGGTCCCTTGGATCATTGTTTCTGGAAACATCCAGGGCTACTCATCTGGACTGTGGGCTTTGAGTGTTCTCTGTGGATTTCCTCTGCCTTATGGGGGAAAATTGGCCTTTCATGAAGAATTAGGAGCCACACGCCTTTGTTCTCAGTGGCCGGAAGTGGCACAGGCCTGGGGACATGCTGAGATTCATGATTTGGGCCAAATTAAAGTTTCAGAGAGGTGTATCTGCATGCTTTAGTGCACACCTCATTTGTCGGCACAAAGGCTTCTGCATTGATCTCATAAGGGACGGGGCCATCTAGCTGGTGGCCCCAGTTCAATGTCAGTTTTGAGCTGCCCCTGCCATGTCCAGTCAGCAGCCTCCTGTGATCAGGGAGGGAGCTTGACCACAGGGTCCACCAAGCTGGGGCACAGTCTCTGAAATATTGGTGTTTCTAGAGCCCAAGTGTGATGATTACTTTTGAATTGCCCGGCGCTAAGAGATGGCTTAACTGGGAGGCATCATCTTGCTCTTATGACTGTAATTTATTCTATTTCATCATTCCTGGTCCCCTTTTGTAGGCCTGGCTTCAATAAACTAGAAAACAGTGGGAGCCTGGCTGCTGAGGATGAAGGGGGCTAAGATGGGTCCATCCCCCTCAAAATATCCACCGAGGGCCTGCCCCCTTGGGTACTCGGGTGGGGAGACTCATGGTGCAAAACCAGCTGCCTCCTTGCTTCCTTGTGGCTTACATTCTACAGAGCACCATCTGAAGCCTCATGGCATGGGGAGGGGGAAAAGGGAATGGCAGAGGGGTACAAAAGGAAGGGAAGAGTAGAAGTAGGTGAGAGAAAAGTCAGGTGCCAGATACAGTGCCCTTTGGGTGAATAAAGGTGGTGCAGGTGACTGATGTTGTGTTGTTGAGAAGGGCCAGCATTTCCTCGCTGGCATCTGGGGCAGAGTGCAGCATGCCCCACGGGCTTCCATGGAATGTTCTAAAGGGTTTGTGATTAAATAAGTTTGGGAAACAGTGGGATAAACAAAGTGAGAGAGGTTCCCTCCTCTAATTGATGTGTTTTGCATATCTCCAATTCAATAAGAGAGGGACACATTTCCAAAACTTATTTGACTGTGGGGTTCTTTTATATATGTTCCCAAAAATGCACTTTGGAAATCTTGTCATAGTGCATATGCTACTTCTTTACTTTAAACACAAGCATATATTTCTACAGCATAGTGGCCCTCCCACTCCTCAAAATGACTATTTTCTATCTTCACCTTTTCCCTATCCTGCATCTTCTACACTCTCCTTCCTACCAGAACTGCTGTCCATTTCTCAACCCTGACCTACTTCCAGGTGAGATGTTTCTGCCTCCTGGGCACCTGCCGCTCTTGCCAACTCAAGGGCGCCATTCGCCATTCTCTCTCCTGACTCACTGGCTCCCCAACAAGGATGGGAAAGGTGATTCCCTTTACAGGACAGACATATCACTTTTTCTCCTTTCTTAAAAACTGTCTCGATGCCTGCTTCCCTCTTCAGTAGTGCCCAAATCTCCTTTTCAAAGGGTTATGTAAATCTTTACAATTCCTCGCTGAACCCACCATGATCTGTCATTCACTATAGCCACTCCATAGAAGGTGCTTTTGTCAAGGTCTTTCCATCTGGGAAAACCCAGTGGTCAATTCTCAGATGCTCTCCTGCCTGATCTAAGAGAACCTGCTACATGTCACAGTTAGGATCACCTCGTTCCTGAAACACCATCCCTACTTGGCCTAGACCTGGCTCTTGTGTATCTATGCTCTGCCTCCCTCAGAGTTACTTTTCTTTATCCTTTTCTGGTTTCTCCTCTTCTCCCTGACTCGCAATCACTGCAAGGCCAGGACTATTTTAGCTCTAACAGCCAGAGTTAGGATACTTTGCCTCTCAGGTGGTGATTCCATGACAGACTGGGAGGTGGTTCATGGACACTGAGACTTTGGTGCCAGCAAATGTGACACCCATGATAACATGTGATTTGCAGGTGTTGGAAACAAGAAAGATGTGGTCTTTCTCATCGATGGGTCCCAAAGTGCTGGCCCTGAATTTCAGTACATCCGCACCCTCATTGAGAGGCTGGTTGACTACCTGGATGTGGGCTTTGACACAACTCGGGTGGCAGTCATCCAGTTCAGCGAGGACCCCAGGGTGGAATTCCTCCTGAATGCCCATTCCAGTAAGGATGAGGTACAGAATGCAGTGAGGCGGCTAAGGCCCAAAGGTGGGAGGCAGATCAACATCGGGAGTGCCCTGGAGTACGTGTCAAGGAATATCTTCAAGAGGCCACTGGGAAGCCGGATTGAAGAGGGTGTCCCTCAGTTCCTGGTCCTCGTTTCATCTGGGAAGTCTGATGATGAGGTCGACGACTCCGCGGCAGAGCTCAAGCAGTTTGGTGTGGCACCGTTTGCTGTGGCGAGGAACGCAGACCAGGAACAGCTGGTGAAGATCTCCCTGAGCCCTGAGTATGTGTTCTCAGTGAGCACCTTCCGGGAGCTGCCAAGCCTGGAGCAGAAACTGCTGACTCCCATCACAACCCTCACCTCAGAGCAGATACAGCGGATCCTGGCCAGCACTCGCTATGCTCCTCCGGGTAAGATGGGGTATTTATTGTTGTTCTCTGAGTATTTTTGATATAAAAAACATAAGAGGTTCAAAGATCCATGGTACTCATGATAAGTGAAGTCAAAATAAGGGATACCTAATATCGAGCCAGTTGTCAGTGGCTTGTTGCAAGGAGGGAGGATGCGCCTGATGGTGAACCATGGAGCATCTCAATCAGAGGGTGTTAGAAAGGACTGATGAAAGGAGTAGAGCTTTGTGGGAGGCTTAAGAAAGTGGAATTTGGCCCGGATTGGATATTGTCTAGAAGTGGAAGTGATTCTATGACTTGGTATCTTTCTTCATCTTATGGCTAAAGCTGTAATTGGCAAAGAAGCAGTAGTCTTTCCTCTTCGCCAAGGTGGCAGGTGTTTGGTTATTATTGTCTTCTTTTTGTCAATGTGTACATATGATTCTGAGGCTGCTGTTCTGTGAAATCTTTTGTGTTCTACAGGAGAACCCGAGGCCTGGCTCTGTGGGCTGGGCCAGCTTTTGTCTTTCTCCATGTAAACGGCTCAGTTCTGTGACTTGTCCAGCTTTTGCTGTGCTGTGTTTCCATTACAAGTAGCCCAGTGATCTGTGAAGCAAAAAGACAGGCTGGCCTTGTGGAGTGGCAACACAGAACTAGCTTAATAAAATGGCATCCAAGAAGTACCTAGAATTCTAACTAAAAGGAAAACATGGCTCATCTTTCCTAGGACTTTTGGATTACTTTTGTGGCTAAAAATGAACTCATGTAAAGAAAATAGGGAAAATAACCTTGAAAACAAAAATAAATGTGTAAATGCTAGGGATATGTGGGCAAGAAGAAATACCATGAGTCAAACGCCTGGGGAGCTGTTGTGGCACACTGGGAGAGAGTTGGCCTTGGACAGAGAGGACCTTTGGCCTCAGTTGGCTCCTCTTCTTGTACACCAATGATGTTGTTCTGGGAGATCTTGATCCCTTCTGGTGGTAACAGCTCACGATTCTGTAGATTCTGGCAATCCAGTTTCTAAATGCTGTTTACATTTTTAAAACCTGTCGTAACTCAGACTCCAAAGCCAAATTTAAAATAGAGTAAACTAGAGAAAGTTTTGGAGAACTTCAAAGATTTTAAGAAGTAGAAATTGTTTTGGTGAAAAAGTCCAATTTTTAATGAGTTAAACATTTTTTAATGTTTATTTATTTTTGAGAAAGAGAGAGTGAGTGAGTGAGAGAGAGAGAGAGAGAGAGAGAGCAAGCAGGAGAGGGGCAGAGGAAGAAGGAGACACAGAATCCAAAGCAGGTTCCAGGCTCTGACCTGTCAGCACAGAACCCGATGCGGGGCTCCAACTCACGAACTGAACTGTGAGATCATGACCTGAAGTGAAGTTGGATGCTTAACCGACTGAGCCACCCAGGTGCCCTTTAATGATTAATTTTAAAAAGCTCAGGATAAACACATGTGCATTTGCTTACAGTTTTAATGCTAGTTGTGGTGCAAGATAATGCAGAGTTCAGAAACAAAAGCCAAGTAAACACCAGTCACATGCTGGGTTTTCCTCTTCCTTCCTTTCTCCCCACAGATGTGGGGAGTGACGCTGCAGACATCGTCTTCCTAATCGACAGCTCTGACAACGTCAAGCCCGACGACATTGCCCATATTCGGGACTTTGTTGGCAGGATTGTTCGCAGACTCAACATTGGCCCCAATAAAGTGAGGGTTGGGGTTGTACAGTTCAGCAATGATGTCTTCCCAGAATTCTACCTGAAGACCCATAGGTCCCAGGCCCCTATGCTTGATGCTTTACGTCGTCTGAGGTTCAAAGGGGGGTCCCCGCTGAATACCGGCAAAGCTCTGGAATTTGTGGCAAGGAACCTCTTTGTCAAGTCCGCTGGGAGCCGGATAGAAGATGGCGTGCCCCAACACCTGGTTCTGTTTCTGGGTGGCAAATCCCAGGATGATATTTCCAGGTTTTCACAGGTGATTAGCTCTTCAGGGATTGTGAGTTTAGGGGTAGGAGACCGAAATATCGACAGAACGGAGCTACAGACCATCACCAATGACCCCAGACTGATCTTCACGGTGCGAGAATTCAAAGAGCTCCCCAATATAGAAGAGAAGGTCATGAACTCTTTTGGACCCTCTGGGATCACACCCGCACCTCCAAGAGTGGACATGCCTTCTCCTTCACGGCCAGGTACGACCTGTGGGACCCATAATGACAGAGTGTGACATCTGTTATTCCTTAGTTCAAAAAAAAAAGCAATTAGCATGTATTTTCATAATTTTCTTCTGTTAGCGTTGTTGCTGCACATCTACCCCAACACCTATCAGACACCATTGTTTATTTTTGACCTGAAGGAAAGTATTTATCGGCATTTCCTAAAACACCTGAGTTCACAGGTCGTTGAATCTGCCATAATGCCATTTTGTATGGGAGAGGCAGGACTCCGTCCTCAGTTCCCCTGGGTCTTCCTGTTTCCTAGCTTTTTGTTTAGAGATTTATCATTTATCTTCTTGTTTTTGGCATAACGGTGGCTCTGAATTTGGGCCCTGTAGAGGCATGAAAGAAAGCCAAGGTGTTCGCTGGGAACAAGTTATAGGAATGTCTTATTCCAAATATCTTATGCTGTGTACGTTTGTTCTGGATACGGAAACCAAATTTATCATTTCCATTTGACCACTTTTAGAGAAAAAGAAAGCAGATGTTGTGTTCCTGTTGGACGGCTCCATCAATTTCAGGAGGGACACTTTCCAGGAAGTGCTCCGCTTCGTGTCTGATATTGTGGACACACTGTATGAGGGGGGCGACTCCATCCAAGTGGGGCTGGTCCAGTACAACTCTGACCCCACTGATGAGTTCTTCCTGAAGGACTTTACCACCAAGCAGCAGATTATCGACGCTATCAACAAAGTGGTCTACAAAGGGGGCAGACACGCAAACACCAAGGTGGGCCTCCAGCACCTGCGGCTCAATCACTTCGTGCCAGAGGCGGGCAGCCGCCTGGATCAGAGGGTCCCTCAGATAGCGTTTGTGATCACGGGCGGGAAGTCGGTAGAGGATGCCCAGGAGGCCAGCCTGGCTCTCACCCAGAGGGGTGTCAAAGTGTTTGCTGTGGGCGTGAGGAACATCGACTCCGAGGAGATTGGGAAGATAGCATCCAACAGTGCCACAGCGTTCCGCGTGGGGAACGTCCAGGAGCTGTCTGAGCTGAGCGAGCAAGTTTTGGAAACTCTGCATGATGCGATGCATGAAACCTTATGTCCGGGTGTGACCGACGTGTCCAAAGGTAACCAGTCCCCTATGTGTACGCTTTCCTCCTCTTCTGCCAATGTTCAGGATTTGTTGAGAGAGAGAGAGAATCCCAAGTAGGCTCTGCACAATAAGCATGGCTCCTGAAGCAGGGCTCGAACTCATAAACTACGAGATCATGACCTGAGCCTAAGTCAGACACTTAACCGACTGAGCCAACCAGGTCCCTTGGACCCGTTTAGATATTTAGATGCGCAGTGCTGGCCTATGGATTCCTTGAACCTTTGGCTGCTTCAGGCATCTTACTCACCCAGCTGTGTGGGGTAGGTCCTGGAAACCACTTACCCCCTGTTATCCATATCAGAAATCTTATCCTTCAGGATAAGAGCGGAAGTCTGTATGTTCTTGATCTTATAACATGTATTTCCCCCCTCCATTAGTGAATCCCCCAAATAATTCTGACTTACTGATCCATGTTTCTGTTTATAGGTTTGTTAGATCAACTATTTGAGATCAGTGAATTTCATTTAAAGCACAATCTTGGGATGGATGTAGACACCTGCTATACAGCAGGCCAAAATTGATTAACACTTGAGAAAAGCAAATATGTTAAAATGTCCTATGCTTTCAGTTCCCAAGAGTTAGTACTCGTGTTCCCTGAAAGAGAGGCAGATTGAATTGCTTCTCAAAGCTCATGCCCAGAGGATCTCATTTTGCCCTTGAGCGTGATGCCTGGTCCATGTCCTGGGGCTACGCCTGCGTATTGGACTCATCTCGGCCACCTTGATGTAGAGCTCATTGCCTCCTTTCCTTTTTGCAGTCTGTAATCTGGATGTGATTCTCGGGTTTGATGGGTCAAGGGATCAGAACGTATTTGTGACCCAAAAGGGGCTTGAGTCCAAGGTGGACACCATCTTGAATAGAATCAGCCAGATGCAAAGAATCAGCTGCAGCGGCGGCCAGATGCCCACCGTACGGGTGTCGGTCGTGGCCAACACGCCCTCGGGCCCCGTGGAGGCCTTCGACTTTGCCGAGTACCAGCCGGAGCTGTTTGAGAAGTTCCAGAACATGCGCAGCCAGCACCCCTACGTCCTCACTGCGGACACGCTGAAGGTCTATCAGAACAAGTTCAGACAGTCCTCAGGGGACAACGTGAAGGTGAGCATGGGCTCCCCCCTCGTTCCAGATTCCTGTGCAGTTTTTGCCCAAGTGCTGGTCAGGAGAGCACCTCCATGTCCAGAAGCCCCTTCCCCCTGTGTTCCTCTAGAAGCACTCTTCATGTTTGACGGGGTTGGTGGTGCCTGAGTGTAGAAGTGCTTTATCATCAACGGATCCTAATAGTCCGAAATGTAGTATCTTTTCCATTTCAATAGTTTTAACTTATGCTCTAAAAAAAAGATCCTGAAAATCAGTAATTAAGCTTGATTGAGCTGAATTTATGATTAATTTATAATTAATTTATGATTAATCCATGTTTGATTATGGTCCTACCTATTAAGTACATCATGTTCTCTGCTTGTCTCTCCTTCTCTCTTCTGTGTGTACGCGTGCCTACATACAGATGCGTACATATGTAGTATGAACACACACACACACACACACACACACACACACACACACACGCTGTATTAGTCTGCTAGAGCTGCCGTGACAAATTACTACAGAGCAGGTGACTTCAACAACAGAAATGTACTCTCCCAGTCCTGGAAGCTGGAAGTCTGAGATCAGTCTCTGCTGGGCTGGTTTCTTTGGAGATCTCTCTTCCTGGCTTGCAGACGGCCACCTTCTCCTTCTGTCTCCATTCAGTCTTCCCTCGTGTGTGTCTACGTCCCAATGTCTCTTGGGAGACCAGTCACATTGGATTAGAGCCCACCCCGGTAACCTCACTGAATTTAATGACCCTTTAAAAGCTCTGTCACCAAATACTGATACTGAGGTACTGAAAGTTCGAGCTTCAACACATGACTTTTGTAGGGACATAGTTCAGCCCATAACACACACACACAGACACACACACACACACACACAACTTTTAGAAACTACATCACATTAGGAAAATGAGATAAATGCTCTTTTTACTTTTATTGTAATTATTTTTAGTAAATCAAACACCACCACATACCCACTTATTTCATCCCTTCTTTATTGCACGGTAGCGAAGAACCATGAGTGGGAAGAATTGTTTCTCACCCTTGGCCGCGGTCTCCTCAACTGTGAGATGGAGAGTTTGAACGGACCAATCTTCCCAATCCCCGGGAGGTCATTTCTGTTTAATTTTGGCTCAGGTTTGACACCTCTTTTGCTTTCAGGTGGTCATTCATTTTACCGATGGGGCCGACGGAGATCTGGCTGACTTACAAAGGGCATCGGAGGCTCTCCGAGAAGAAGGTGGGTTGTGGGCTTTCCAAACAGGACAGGTTGGCCTGGGTGAGGCAGGGACATCGGCCGCCCTGCTGGAGTCCTCTGGGGGACCCTGGGGACTCCTCCCCACAGCCTGACCCTCCGTCATCTCCCAGGGGCTACCCCCGGGTCCCTCGTGCCACAGACGGCTTTCTCACCAAATCCTGACCCAGGGTCCTCAGGCTCTCAGACTCATTCGGGTGGCAGAACATCTAGAAATCATGATGCTTTTGCAAAAGAACATGACTTAAAAAAAAAAATTTTTTTTTACGTTTATTTATTATTGAGACAGAAACAGAGCATGAGTGGGGGAGAAGAGAGAGAGGGAGACACAGAATCCGAAGCAGGCTCCAGGCTCCGAGCGGTCAGTACAGAGCCCAACACAGGGCCTGACCCCACGAACTGTGAGATCCTGACCTGAGCTGAAGTCAGATGCTTAACTGACTGAGCCCCCCAGGCGCCCCAGAGCATGACTTTTTGATCACCACTTGATAACCTTTACAATTTGAAGCAGAAAATGCACTTTACTATAAAACAAATCATGAAAACACATCTTCCAGATTTCAGGCGACTAGACAGACAAGATTATCAGATGTAATGTCTATTTATTTGCTTTGGAATTTGGTAGCCCTGACTATCACAAAGTGAACGCCAGCACCAGAGGCTTACTGAAAGCATAATTTAGCCTAAGAATGTTCTCAGTATTTGCTGGCTTTTCCTGAGCCAAGAAGACGAGGCTGCTATGGCCTGGTGTTGGGGGTGGGGTGTGGCGGCCCTCCCCCAGCACGCCCGTGCTCTGTCAGCGTTTGGGAATCTCTGTATGAATATGTTTCGTGGCGTCACTTCCCGTATTTCCACTGACTGGTTTAGTTACTGACATTCCTCGAACAGTTGCTAAGGAATTCCAAATTTCCAGTATTTTAACTCTTCGGAGCAGCTAACTGGTTTGGTTCAACATGTGGTAGGTAAAGGTCACATTCTATACTGACGTTTTCTTTAAAAATGTTTTTAGTGTTTATTTTTGAGAAAGAGAGAGAGAGACAGAGCACGAGTTGGGGAGGGGCAGCGAGAGAGGGAGACACAGAATCCGAAGCAGCTCCAGGCTCTGAGCTGTCAGCACAGAATGGGACCCGGGGCTCGAACCCACGAACCGTGAGACTGACCTGAGCTGAAGTCGGACCCTTAACCGACCGAGCCGCCCAGGCGCCCTTCAAGTTTTCTCCGGAATGCCCAGGTGAGCCGCGCTGAATGTGCCTCCCCCCGCAGGTGTCCACGCTCTGATCCTGGTGGGCCTTGAACGTGTGGCCAACTTGGAGCAGCTGACGCACTTGGAGTTCGGGCGAGGGTTCATGTACAACAGGCCCCTGAGACTCAACCTGCTGGACCTGGATTATGAACTGGCCGAGCAGCTCGTGAGTTTTCACGTCCCCACACAAAGCGGTCGAGACACCGATTCTTTGTGTCACCTTAAGATAACGAAAGCATTTTTTTTGCCAGGTGAATGGCAGAGGGGCCCTTCGGGTGGGTAATTCACTTCATTTAGTTCACTTGGGGCTGCCTTGTGGCCGTCGCACGCGTGAGTCCTGGAGACGGAGGGGTCCAGGAGCTGGGAAAACCGACAGCTGGAAAATGGGTCTCTAGACGTGCTGGTGGTGTTACCGGACACCCTTTCATGGCGTCTTTCCGTTGTAAGAGGGCTGGGAAGGCCAGACAGCAGAGGGACCGTCCCCAAACAGGAAACCGTCCTCAGCACCCGAAAGCTTACATGTGAAAATGAGATGATGCAGGAAAGAAAGCCCGTTTCGGGGCGAGACGGTGCCTCCATGGTCCTCGCTCCTGGTTTCCTCTGGAGCCAATAAAGGTGCCCTCATGAGCCTTCCTGACGCTGGGGCTCAGCCTCCCAGCTGGAGGTGTAGTCCTGGGGCCGGGAGCGGGAAGGCTTCTGGGGGACATAGGGCTGAGTGGGGAGGTGCTTTGTGGTGGCAACAGTGGGCTGTGGGATGAACTGACGGTTCCTTCTTCCCCCCTGCATTCTTCCCAGGGCTGGAATGGGGAGTTTACTTTTTTATTGGGTGGAAGGAGGTTGCGTTAGTTGACGCTTCCGGGCCCACGGAGGAAGAGAAAACTCTAGAATACTCAAGAAGCGTGTTAGAGCAGATGGGGGTGTGTGTTGGGCGTGGCTTTCCCCCCAAGGTCAAGGGCTAGGGTGGGATGGGAACATCAGGGTGTCTGAGGAGTGTGCTCGCTCTGGTGGCCCAGAGGCCGGTGGCCGAGGGGCGGGACCACTGGTGTCGGCTCACACCGCGTCTGCCCCGAGGTCCCCTCCTGGCTGGAGCCACAGCCGGTGCTCTGACCATGGTCCTGAGGAAGGGCGTCCGGATCTCCATCCGGGAGCTGCTTATGTCTTAGCCATGTGCAGTTCATTTGTCAGGTCTTGTTCTTCGGGGTTTAAAAATATATAAGTTATGTGTAACATTTAAAACTCGGTTACGTATGTTGGAAACTTTTAGAAAAAAGGCGAGCCTGCAGTGACACTGTAAGATATATTTTACTTTGGTTGCTCTCCAGGCTCCCACCCCGACTGCTGAGCAGTCTAGGAGGAAATGCTGTGCGAGAACATCATCTCTCACTGTGAAATCCACGTACATTGATTTTGACCTTCAAGGCATCTTTATGCTTTTATTCCCCCGTGGGTGTTTGTTGAGATGAACTTTCTTTTCCTCTCGGCAGGACAACATTGCTGAAAAAGCTTGCTGTGGGGTTCCCTGCAAGTGCTCCGGGCAAAGGGGAGACCGCGGGCCCATTGGCAGCATCGGGTCAAAGGTAGGCGGGCTCTGCCCTTCTCTGACATCCGGGCCTGGACTTCAGCAGAGTCCCGGGAGGTGCGACACGAGGCCCGAGGGATGCTGGATGCCTGCTCCCTACCCTCTTTCCTTGGGGCGATGGGCTCTGTTCTTCATTTTATAAAATAATGCTAAAATCAGGGTGCCTGAGTGGCTCAGTCAGTTAATTGTCCGACTCTTGATCTCACAGTTCTTGAGTTCGAGCCCTACGTTGGGCTCTGTACTGACAGGGGGGAGCCTGCTTGGAACTCTCCCTCTCCATCTCTCTCTGCCCCTCCTCTGCTCACTCTATCTCTCTCTCAAAATAAATGTAAACAAACTTAAAAAATAATGTTAAAATTAGTGGGCGTCACTGACTGGCAGACTCGTTGTGGGTGGTCAGCAGGGATTCTTAGCATTTGTGTCTAAGCTACAAGAAACTGGCAGGATTTCCTGGTACAGATGAGTCTTAAAGTTGTTGATAGATTGGGGGACCTGGGGGGCTCAGTCAGTCATGCAGCCAACTTCAGCTCAGGTCGTGATCTCATGATTCGTGGGTGCACGCCCTGCATCGGGCTCTGTGCTGACAGCTAGCTCAGAGCCTGGAGCTGCTTCAGATTCTGGGCCTCCCTCTCTCTCTCTCTCCCTCTCCTATTCACGCTCTGTCTGCCCCTCTCTCTCTCAAAAATAAACATTAAAAAAATTTAAAGAAGGATGCTGCTAGAGTAATTCTGCTGGAATGATGGGAGGCAGCCCCCGCTCAAGGGGACATAGGCCGTGCTCACTGGTGGCATTGCTCTACCAGGGAGGGGGTCAGGGCGATACTTGGAGAACAGAGAAAACTGCGGGCTCTAACTGAAGCGTCAATTTGCTCTGTTTTAGGGTATTCCTGGGGAAGATGGCTACCGAGGCTATCCTGGCGACGAGGGCGGACCCGTAAGTGCAAGATGTCGTGTTCTTTAAGCTTCTCTTGCCTTTTTGTTCCTCACTCGTTGGGGCTGAATTGCGGGCTTCATAATCTGTTCCATTTCCGATGACTTTCCTCCCGGGAAAACATCAGTCTCCGACCTCCTTAACAACTCCACTCGGATTTCTACACGGTGGTGAACAGTGTGACCACCCAAACGTGACGGGTGTGGACGTGAAGGGAGGGTCTTTACTGGCCCTGTTTCAGAGGGAGGGACTTAATGGCCTCTGAGACCGGAGGCCACCGAAGGCGGCAGACCCAGTGTCCGGCAGACCCGGATATCCAAGGGGATGGGAGTGAGCTGAGCAGGGGGGCGGGGGGAGAGCCAACCAGGGCCGTCGTCGGAGTCACGCCCTTTAAGGGAGGTTTGCTCACTTGGGTCCTCAGTAGCCAGAGGGTCCGGTTGGGGGTTTGAGAAGCAGTTCCTGGGTCAGAGGTGGTCCGAGAGGCTCTGAGACTCGAGGAGGAGGCCCAGCCTGGGATGGGGGAATGCAGGGCCCACGGCGAGTGGGCGAAGTCACAGGGTCCCAGCCGGCAGTGTGGGTGTCAGGCTGGCCCCAGGACCCACCAGGGAGCCGGGAACAAGGGGCCGTGCTGGGGAGCTGTCAGGCCGGGGATTCTCCGTGGGGGCCTGATTCTCCGTGGGGGCCTGACACCCACCCACACCCAGCACCTGGTGACCTGCTCATCCTGGTCCCTCTGAGCTGCCCCCCTCCCTCCAGGGGCAGGGGCTGCAGGTTTAAGGCCAGGCCCAGGATGGGAGGTGCAGGAGCGTCCCCACAGGGATATCCGCTCTCTAGGACGCAGCCTCCCGACGAGGCCCACTCAGCAGGTGCGGCGGCGGGGAGCCCCACCTGGTACCTGCCTTTGTTTCTCCCGCAGGGTGAGCGGGGTCCTCCTGGTGTGAACGGCACTCAAGGTTTCCAGGGCTGCCCCGGGCAGAGAGGAATAAAGGTATGCTGTGCTGGCCCCGGAGTGAGTGGGGGGCCACCACATGGGGCGCCGCAGGCAGGGGGCCCTCGGGCACATGCAGAAGTGAGGCAGTTTCCCCCAACGCCTCCTTGGGGAGGAAGGGCACCGGGGGCTTTTGCTTCATCCGTGTTCAGCGGCTGTCGGCCTCACCCCGTGGTGAGAGGGCACAGTCTGGCGGGTCAGGGGCGCTGGGAGCTCTGGGCCAGGGTGGGAGGGGGGACGGGGGCCAGCAGCTCCAGACCGGGGGGCCCCCCAAGAGGAACCAGGCGGGATGGAAGGAAGCGGGAGGGTGGCACGCGCTGGAAGGTTCCTTGTGTGAAATATTTGGGTGTTCTTGCTCCTCCGTTTGCTGAAGTTGGAAAGCAGGTGCAGAAGGGAAAGGGCCACCATGAGGCAAAGTCACAGAGGGGCCTTGGAGCCGGGTCCCAGGCCGTCAGCGCCCACCCCTCCTGCCCAGGGGGCCAAGACGGCCACGTGCCCAGGGCCAGGGAAACTGGCCTCAGGACCCCCAGCAGGGTGGAGAGAGGGCGAGGCAGACAGATGAATCCCCAGCACTGAGTTTCAGACTTGGGGCATTTGGGTGGGGCGCCCCCCCCCAAGCCTGTTCTAGCCCCTTCTCTCCGGCCTCCAGAGAGGAGCTAATGCCTCCCCTTTCCTCTCCTTCCAGGGCTCTCGCGGATTCCCAGGAGAGAAGGTACCTACGCTGGCTTTCCGTTTTGACCTTGACTGCGTCCCCAGGATTTGTCATTTTCCCTTTCCCAGGTGGCTCCCCCCTCACCGTGTGTCCCGTTCC
Organism: Mungos mungo; assembly: GCA_004023785.1. Taxonomy (NCBI): domain Eukaryota; kingdom Metazoa; phylum Chordata; class Mammalia; order Carnivora; family Herpestidae; genus Mungos; species Mungos mungo. Next base: position 172,185 of record PISW01002603.1, on the reverse strand, counting down.
CTTGCAGGGTGAATTAGGAGAGATCGGGCTGGACGGTCTCAACGGCGAAGATGTAAGTGGTTTCATACTAAGTCCCCACCCGCGTCTGGTCCCGAACGTCCCTGTGCCTCGTGCCTCAGTCTACCAAGGACGTTGTGCCCAGAGTGACGTTTTCTCATTGTCTTTGACAGGGGGACAAAGGGCTGCCTGGGTCTCCTGGAGAGAAAGGGAGTCCCGGAAGAAGGGTAAGGATGTTTCCGTAGAGTTGTCGCGATGGAAAAACTAAAAACATTTCACTTCAGAAAATTTTTTTGTTCTTGTATGTAAAGACGACTTCCTCCAGGCAGCCTTCCCTGATGTCCTGTGGGGATGCGTCCTTGGTGTCTCCTATGTCCTCTGTCAGTTGTGACTGTTACAGCCTATCTTTTTATCTGAAGAGTATATCTCACAGGGCAGGATGGACTGTGTTCTGTTTACGGAAATCCCTGGTACCCGGTACAGAGTAGGCCCAAGTGAAGATCTGGGATTACCTGAACAGATTGGAAATGTTCGGAAGTAATGTTACCTTCGTGTAAATGAGTAAATGAGGAACGCGCTTCTGTTTAAGATTTAAGAACTGATGAATGTGATTTTTTAAGGAGGAGATGCAAATTTGAAAACTTCTCTAATTCCTGTCTCTGCTTGTATTTTTTATTTAGGGTGACAAAGGACCCAAAGGGGACAAAGGAGAGAGGGGAGATGTGGGAATTCGAGGTGACCCGGTAAGGGAGCTTCCTCATGGGCCGTTTGAGCCCCGCATCTGGGGAAGAGGGTCATTGGGATGTGGGTTCAGAGGAAGAGTTTTTAACCAGATTTTTGAAGTTGCTGTGGAACGTTCGTTAGCCTGTGTGGTCTGTCCTTTTCCTCCGAGTTGGGAGACGTGTCTGCTCTCTGGCTGCAGAGATCGTGTTTGCAAGGCCTCCGTACGGAGGCCTCGGAGTTTCCCTAGAAGGTGGTCTCAGGGCGCTTTAATCCAGCGGGACTGGGTGCTCAGAACGGCATCAGAGGCGACAAAAACGTAGGACCCTGAGGGGCCACCCCTCGGCCACATCCCACATAGTCCACACTTCTCACTCAGACAGCCTGATTGTGGTCCCAACCACTCTCGGCCCTGGGCGGTGGGCCGTGGTCCTTCCTCAACAGGAAGAATAGTGCCTCATGGTCCCTCTTGCCTTGTTCTGGCCTGGAGGAGGGAGGCTGGCTCAGGGGAAGGGAGGCTGGCCCAGGAGGAGGGGAGGCTGGCTGGGAGGAGGGAGGCTGGCTCAGGAGGAGGGAGGCTGGCCCAGGAGGAGGGAGGCTGGCTCAGGGGGAGGGAGGCTGGCTCAGGAGGAGGGAGGCTGGATGGGAGGAGGGAGGCTGGCTCAGTGGGAGGGAGGCTGGCTCAGGGGGAGGGAGGCCGGCCCGGGAGGAGGGAGGCGGGCCCGGGAGGGAATTGGCTTACAGGTTTTGTAGAGCACAGGCCAAGAAGGATGGCAAACTCTTCTCTTTGCCTCAAGTGAATGTCAGGTGCCTCTTTCTTGCATACGTGCTCACGTCCCTGACCTCTGTTGTCTACAGGGTGACTCAGGACGGGACAGTCAGCAGAGAGGACCCAAAGGAGAAACCGGGGACATCGGCCCCATGGTACTGTGCTCAGCACCCCCGGACCCCCTTTGTCGAGGGCTCACCCCCAGCCACGGAGGCCACGGAAGTGGTTCTCATGGTGTGGACACAGGAGGGTGGGAGCGGACCGTGTGCCCGAGAAGGCGGTCGCCAGCTGCTACCCAGACGGACTTCTTTTCCGCAGAATCTGTCCCCTTAGAGATTCACGGAGAGAGCTTCTCCAGCCGGAGGCCTGTGCAGGCAGCATGACCCACATCCGAGGGTCCCACTAAGCATCCCCTCCCCGCTCCCCTTCCCGTGGTCTCGGGCACAATACGCCAGAGTTGGATAAGAGTCTTACGCGGATTTTTTCCTCCATGTCAGGGTCTTCCCGGGAGAGACGGGGTATCTGGAAGGCCTGGAGACACTGGGAAGGACGTGAGTGCCTTCGGGGGCTCGGGGGGCTGTGTGGGGGGCCCAGCAAGTGCCCCCTAAATCATCCACCTGATCTGGGGCAGCGCTACTCAGCCACGTTTTCCTTGGGGACTTTAAGGGGGATTTCGAGGCTCTCGTCACCCACATCTTGCTGCTTCTACACCTTTTTCATTCTTACAATTTGCTCTGTGCTCCAGCTTGCCTCCTGCCCCTGGCTCTGCCTCCTTCCTGTCCAAAATAGACCGAGTCCTACAGAGGGTTTTAGAAGGAACATCTTTGCCACTTTCGAACACTTGGCGAGGTTTTATCCGCTAAATATTTTTAAAATCCAAACAGAAGTGCAAACACGGGGGGGAGTGAGGGAGCAAGGGGCAGGACGGCTGACGTTTGTGTCCTTGTGGGTTTCGTCATTGTTTGTGCGGCTGTAATTCAAGCAGTGAAACCAGATTCCGTTTTCTAGTGAACTGCGTCTTGCAGTTACTAGCCTTTTCTTTTTTTTTTTCAAATTTATCTTACTTTATTTAAAAATAATTTTTTACATTTATTTATTTTTGAAAGACAGAGAGAGACAGATTACCAGTGGGGGAGGGGCAGAGAGAGAGGGAGACACAGAATCTGAATCAGCTCCAGGCTCTGAGCTGTCAGCACAGAGCCCGACGCGGAGCCTGAACTCACAGACGGTGAGATCGTGACGTGAGCCGCAGCGGGACGCTTAACCGACTGAGCCCCCAGGCTCCCCAGTTAGCTATCTTTTCAAGACATTTTGTGAATGTTTGTTGTGGGAGAGTTTCTGTGTGCCTCATCTCTGGGGGGCCTCGAAGGGCTGCTAAAACCAGGGCTACATCCAGGATCCTTGATTTTTATTTATTTTTGAGAGACAGAGAGAGACAGAGCATGAGCAGGGGAGGATCAGAGAGAGAGGGAGACACAGAATCTGAATCAGCTCCAGGCTCGGAGCTGTCAGCACAGAGCCCGATGCGGGGCTCGAACCCACGAAATGTGAGATCATGACCTGAGCCGAAGCCAGACGCTCAGCCGACTGAGCCCCCCAGGCGCTCCTAGGGGTGCAATTTTTAATATTGTGCCTTTAGAATTCAGAAGAAAACAAAACTTGAAAATGCCGTCTTAGAACTTCTGAGCGTTGGATCTGAGTCCTGCCGGCGGGCTGTGCACTGACCAAACAGTGAGGGAAAACTCAACTGCTCTGATGTGCTGTCTACTTGGTGTGTGAGCAGAGCCAAAACTTGTTCTCGTGACACGACTTAAAATAGAGCCTTGCATACACTTTGTTTTATTTCTACGCACAAGGTAGAGACTTCGGTTTACACCTGATGGAGTCACAGGCTCTTGTAGGCTCGCTTCTCCCCTTGCGGTAGGGGGAGGCCTGGCCGGGGGCCTGCCTTCCTTCCCTCAGGACCTCGCTGTGCCCGGCTCATGCCAAGGCGACACGTGTCCCCCCACTGGGCTACCTCATGCCCCACACACCACATCGGGACTTCCGCAGGCTGCCTCTGGCCTGAGCTGCGCCATTGAGCGCTGGGAGCCGAGATGTCCCCTCTGGGGGAGGCCAGCCGGACTGTCACTCTGAAGGAGTGCCTAGCCCGTCTCCTCCTCCGCTTGTCAGCGTGTCATCGGTAGAAGGAGGCCAAGGTCTTCCGTTGAAGAAGCTTCCACCACAGTGAATAATGTTAAAACAGTCACGCCAGAGAGTCTCCGTCGGGAGCGGGGAACGTTTTTCTTTGGTTGATGCCACAGCCTTACGGTGTCCAAACCTCAGACCCTCGTGCCTTCCCGCCCCAAACCTTTCCAGTGGAGACGAAGCCATCAGAGTCGGAACGAAAGCACTGCTTGCGCAGTAGGGCTGCGTTTATTTGGACGAAGGGTCACTTCTGGAACATCGAGGAAGGTGTTGCCAAGTCATGAGCCCGGACTGAGTACAGCTGGGCTTCTAGGTTCACGTGCGTGCACTCCTGACCCTTCACCTAGCCGAGTGGGTGTTATACTTGGCCAGGAGCGTTTGGAGGGCCTGGGACGGACTCCGTCCATTATAATTGATGTATTTCATTCCTTCTCCCTGCAGTTAGGAAAATGGTTGGAAACCAGGCCGACATTACCATTTTTACATCCTTTTTTTTTGAAATTGGCTGGGATGGTGCAGCCAGAAGGGGTCATTATTTTGCTTGGCACGTCGGCAGTAACTGCAGACTGGCACTGGGCGGTTAACAGGGCAGCGCGGGAGCCAGGCCGGGCGGCTGGGAGGACGTCTCTCGCGAGCGTGCTCACGGCCGGTCGGGCACGGTGTCGGGCTGGCAGAGGCTCGCGTCGCGGAAAGCCGCGGGCGCCACCCCCCAGGCTCCCTCTCAGTTTGTGTGACTTCTCCACAGGGCGGCTTTGGCCGAAGGGGACCAGCGGGCGCTAAGGTAAGTCTCCAGCCTGGTGCCTCCCTCCTGCCATCACGCTGGGACTCGCCACGTGCTCTCAAAGGGCAAGAACGCAGTCGGCCTGGGAGCCAGAAGCCTCGACCCTGTGCCGTCAAGGCCTGGGGCTCAAACGGTAGCCAGCACCACCTCTGTGAATTTAAACTCTTCTAAACGGCTCCTGAAATTGTGCAGTGGTGGGGACGAGGGGCAGAAACGGGGGAGAGAGATGGAGGGGGTGGTGTCCGGGTGCCCCGCATCCCGGGGCGCCCCCTGATCTGGCCGTGGGCCAGTCCCCATGACTTACTGTGTCTGCCTGCTCACCTGTGCAAGGCAGGTTTGTATTAAAAGAGCCCTGACTTCAGCACCATGCTGAGCAGAGGTGAGGCGGGAGTGGGGAGCCGTCATAGCCTTGCAGGGTGACACCGACTGTCCCTGTTGAAGATCTCATCCTGGGGCCACTGCACTGGTGGCCTCCACCCCCCGTGGGGCCTCCCCCACCCCCTGTCCAGACGTGACTGTGGATGGACAGCTGGCACTGGCCTCAACCACCCTGACCCACCCCCTTCATCTTCTGTTGTTTCCCAGGGCAACAAGGGCGGCCCGGGCCAGCCGGGCTCCGTGGGAGAGCAGGGCACCCGAGGTGCACAGGTCAGTATCTGCTGCGGCTGCTTGCCTTGTGATGTTTTCCCAGGTGCTCTCGTACGTGCTTTTTAAATCGTTTTTATTTATTTTTAAAAGTTTATTTGTGTTTTTTTATGTTTTATTTATTTTTGAGAGAGAGTGTGAGCAGGGGAGGGGCAGAGAGAGAGGGAGACACAGAATCGGAAGCAGGCTCCAGGATCTGAGCTGTCAGCACAGAGCCTGATGTGGGGCTTGAACTCACGAACTGCCAGATCATGACCTGAGCCGAAGCTGGATGCTTAACCAACTGAGACCCCAGGCGTCCCAATGTTTATTTGTTTTGAGAGAGACCGAGACAACGCAACCAGGGGAGGGGCAGAGAGAGACAGGGAGAGACAGAATCCCAAGGAGACTCCACGGAGCCTGTCGGCAGGGAGCCTGATGTGGGGCTCAAACTCCCGAATCCTGAGATCATGACCTGTGCTAAAATCAAGAGTCAGACGCTTAACCGACTGAGCTGCCCGGGCTCCTTGTATTTCTTTAAACTAACTTCTCCATTTGTGTCCTGGTTTGGGGCTACTGTGAACAGCCAGACACAGGTGTGGTCTTGAGTGGTCTTTTTGGCACTTACGTTGGCCTTTTACTCCGCCAGGGTCCACCTGGTCCCACGGGTCCTCCAGGCCTGACTGGTGAACAAGGCATTTCTGGGCCTCGGGTAAGTTGGCTTGATCTCACCCCCGTCTCTAGCTGAGCGGAGAGCACAGGGCCCGCGCAGCCTGAGGTCCTGGGGATGGTGTTACTGTAGACAGACTTCTCTCTTCGCCTCCCCCCTGCCAACCCAGACCCTGGTCAACCTCCGTCCTCACGGCTCTGGCCAGTTTGCCTGAGGAGGTCAGGGACCCTTTCTCTTCATGCTGCAGAAGCCTCTGAGTCCCAGAGCTGCTCCTTCCAAACACTGGCCCCCGGGTGGTGAGCATGGGGAAGCCATCCTGCATTTCCAAAGCCCAAGGCTGGAACTTTGGAAACTCTACCCGGATCTGCCCAGATTCTCAGCTTATGCCAAACTGTTTCATACGTGGCCCCTAGAGATGGCCTTGTGGTTCGGTATTCAGTGTAGGGCATTCCTCACCCTCCGATCCAACACAGAAGCTGCTCCTTAAACTTGAACGACCACAGGCATGAGCATGCATCTCTGCTCTTGGGGACCATGAGCAGAAATGAGTTAGAGCTGAGTGGGGGCCGGTCCCCAGCATTGTCCCATATGCCACTCAGGGAGCCACCCTGTCATGTGTCACGGAAAACAGGAGTGGCCAAAACCTGGCGCAGAGCTGGCCTGTTGCCATGGAAGCGGACAAAAAGGTGTTTCAACCAAGCAGGAATGTCGCGAGGGCCCTTGTTGGCTTACACTGTGCTTCCCTGGTTCACCATCTGAAAAATACCTATTTTCAAAGCTTTTGTGGGTTTTAATGAACATAATTTAAGCTCTGACTAGTCAGGAATTTCAGGTGGAGTGGGGGTGAGGTGAAACTCTTCTAATAGTCCCCAATGACAAAGAGCTCCTACCCCCTGGCTTTTGCATGTTTGTTTGGGTTATTTCTGGGCTCCGGAGGCTGCACCCCCTTTTAAGAGCTATGTCTCTTCATTATTTATTTACTCCCTCGGGGGGGGCGGTAGTGTGTGTGTACAGGATTCTGCACCTGCATCATCAGGTGTCGCTGGGGAGGCGTGAAAGGGGAGAGGGAACAAAGCCCCACAAGATCAGGGTTCTTTGGCAGCACGTGTTGGTTTGCAGAAACTGGTGCCGAGCGGTCACACGGATGTGTTAGATTTGCGCGAGCCTTGTCCGCGCGCATTTGGGTCTCCGGCGCAGCCCTGGGTGCTGCGGGGTGGGGGGCGGGGGGCAGGGCCTCCAGCTGGAGGGTGACTGTTTCATCGACACGCTCCTCTCCTCCTGCTCCAGGGAAGTGGAGGGACCGCGGGTGCTCCCGGAGAACGTGGCCGAGTCGGTCCCCTGGGAAGAAAGGTTTGTCTTGACCAAAGTAGAGCTCATTCCCTGAGGTGGCCCCTCCCCCATCTGTCCGTGTGCTCACCTGCTTGGCCGGCACCTGGCCTCCCCCTGTTGCCCGCTGACTTGGTCTGTGGGGTCTCTGTCCTGTCCCATGGGGAGGGAACACACGGGCAGGACTTAGCGGGTTGGCTTTCTTTTGGCCAGAACCGGCCAGCAGCTGGCAGGTTCCCTGATCTGTTGGTGCCTCTGTGTGTGACGGGCGTCCTGCGTCCTCGGAGCCATCAGCAGATTGGAGGCGCCCAGCACAGCCCCAGGATTGAGTGGAACACACATTCTTTAAACACTGGCACCGCACGCACAGAGCTCTGCTGGCCATATTTAGCTAATCCAAGAGGCCCGGATCGCCGACTATTTTGGATAACAGCAGCTTGTCATATGCAGGCTGTCTGAGAACCGACTTTCCATCAGCCTTAAGGAAAAACACGATTTATCAGAATCAGCCTGAAAGGGCAGCCTTTTCTCAGTAAAGGACATGTGTTCGTGTGAATCCACAGATGTCTCTCCGTCTCTTGGTGGTGTTGGGGGGCTTCCCTGCTGAAGTCAGCACCCACCGGTGTTCCCGGCTTCTTCTGTTCCTCTTTCTCTTTTCTCCGTCGGCCTGTCCCCTTGCTGGGCGAATGCAAAGAACAGACACAGACTCCTTCCAGGAGTCCACACACACGAACATGGCGATTTAAAAAAATCATTTTTGCCAAAATCTGAAAGGTGAAGTTAGCAGCTCGCAGTGACCTTACTGTGGGCATCCCATAAAACAGAAATTTCCTGGAATCATGTTTTATTTTATTATTTAAAAAAATTTTTTTAATGTTTCTTTAATTTATTTTTGAGAGAGACAGCGTGAGCAGGGGAGGGGCAGAGAGAGAGGGAGACACAGAATCGGAAGCAGGCTCCAGGCTCTGAGCTGTCAGCACAGAGCCCGATGCAGGGCTCGAACCCATGAACTGTGAGATCATGACCTGAGCCAAAGCCAGACGCTTAACGGACTGAGCCCCCCAGGCGCCCCTGGAATCATGTTTTAAATTGGTCTTGGCCCCACAGCCACCTCAGCCTTGTTTCTCATGTGCAGGGTGAGCCTGGAGAGCCGGGACCGAAGGGAGGCGTCGGGAGCCGGGGCCCCCGAGGGGAGACGGTAAGGTCAGGAAGTGCTGTGGCCGACCCTTCACTGAAAGGGGCGAGGCGGGGAGCCGAGGCCTTTCTGCTGGCTGGGCTTTCTCATTGCCAACTGGGCTGGTTCTGAATAGAGGTGATTGATAGTTGCTTCTTGTATCCTTGGGGATATGATTAATTATAATCATATTTGCTGTTTATAAACAGCAAAGTAATTTCAAAATAAGTTTCATTACACGGGGGAAGAGTGGGGACGGACGCTTTGTTTCTCGTGTTTCCCTGGAAGCGAAGGTGGGACTCACTGAAGGGAACCGCCCTCCTCCGTTACCGTCCTGCAAATGGTCTGTGACCTGACTCGACGGGGCTTTTCTGCAGAGAAACAAATGTCCTTCAGTTAAAATGGAATCGGATGGGATCAGGTCTCAATCCGGATTAAAGCTGTTTTCTCTGGACGAGGCATCCTGGGAATAGAAGCTATTACCTCGATAACTCGTCTTTAACAATATTACCTAAAGATAATCTGACTGCTCACCAACGATAACTGTATAACACACACTTGTGTCCAGGGAAGAGAAACCTGCAGCACGTTTTAAGACGTTTTGAGAACCCGGCTGATCTGATTTATAATCCCAAACTTTAAAATATTTCTTTGTGTGTGTGTGTGTGTATGTACCCTCTCTCCAGAAAACTAAAGTCTAAAGGATCCGTTTCTGTTACTTTTAGTTTCAGAGGCAGAGGGGGAAGATCAGACTTCAAAGTCTCTTCAGACCATTGAAGGCGATCTCTTCTTGATTGTGTGTCCGTAGATTCTGGGGCAACGGCTCTTTAGCTGTTGATGTTTGCTTAAAACTTTACATCAACTAAAGAGCACACTCTGCATATATTTTACAAATATTAATGTATATATTTAATATATATTCTTCTGATTCTTTTTGAAATAATCAATGGAGTGCAGTTCTGGAAGTCTCCGCGAGGGTGTGATGGCACAGATCGGAGCGCACAGGGAGGGGGTGTTTGGAAAGAAGGGAGTCCAGTGGCACGACCTGGAAGGAGGGGGGAAGCCACAGCAGAGAGGGGAGAAGGTCTGAGCGCAGGAGACTCAGGAGGGCTTGAGAGACTGAGTCCCGCATTCTTACTTTGAAGTAGAGTCCAAGACTCATGGATGTCCGTCGGCAAGGTGACCTTCCAGAAGTCCTTTCTGCTCTAAGAGTCTCAGGGTCACCGGGTCTTTGATTCCACACCCGAGCACTGTCTTCCCCAGTGGCCGTCAGATGTTCTTGTCATTGGTGGCGCGCCAGCACCAGTTTGCAGAGGAGTCCATTAAGCTCCCTCACGTACAGACGCCATCTTGTTTGCACCTGGAGGTTGGGGTGGGAGCAAGAACAGTTCCTTGATCTGGGAACACTCCAGGGACCCAACGACCCTGTGCTCTGGGCTCTAGACAGAGAGGCTGTGGGGTCCCCGACATGGCAGCCTGCAGTAACACTCCCTTCCCACCCGCAGGGCGATGACGGCCGAGATGGGGTTGGCGGTGAAGGACGCAGAGGCAAAAAAGTACGTGTCTGCTGAGGAGGCTTGAACTTCTGACATCTTATATCTTTAGAGGATTATTTCTCAAAATTTTATTGTAATACCATGAATTTTTTTTGTCTTGGTGACTCTGTGGATATATATTTTTTTCTTCTCAAGAATAATTTCTTTTAGAATGAAATCTGGTCATTTGTAGCAAAGTGGATGGACCTCGAGGGTGTCATGCTAAGTGAAATAAGTCAGGCAGAGAAGGACAAATACCATATGTTTGCACTCATAGGTCTAACAGGAGAACAGGAGAAACCTAATGGAGGACCAGGGGGAGGGGAAGAGAGAAAGAGAGTTGGGGAGAGAGAGGGATGCAAAACTTGAGAGACTACTGAATACTGAAAATGAACTGAGGGTTGAAGGGGAAGAGGTAGGGGGGAAAAGAGGTGGTGGTGATGGAGGAGGGCACTTGTGGGGAAGAGCTCGGGGTTTATACGGAAACCAATTTGACAATAAACTATTTAAAAAAAAGAGTAATTTCTTTTAGATGCATTTGAATTAGGACCCACAACTGAGTTATTTATTTATCTCTTATAGGGAGAAAGAGGATTCCCTGGATACCCTGGTCCAAAGGTAAATAAATATTCCCCTAGTGATGAAACGTCCCCGTTTTGGGGGGCTGCGTCTGGCGTGTTCGTGGGCAGAAAATCGGAGTATCGTGGGGCTAGTGTTGGGTCAGCCGCTCACTAAGGCCCTGCCCGCTCACCTGTTAGGTGGAGGTGACGGTGGACAGTGTGTACTTGTCTTGGGACTTTGAGGGTTTGACTCAAATGACACGGCAATAACACACTTCGTAAACTGCTGTGATCTGTGTGCTGTCGTCATTATGGATTCAGAAGCTGCATCTGCAGAGGACGCGGATGTACTCGTGACCCAGCGGAATGTAAATCAGAGTTAGCCATTTGGCCGCCCTGGTCCAGATGCCCCAGGGACCTTCCACTAGACCCTCCATTTCAGAGCTTAACGTGCCTCTTCCTGACTCTCTTTGCAGGGCACCCCTGGGGAGCCTGGGACGGGTGGCGCACCAGGACCCAAAGGCATCAGAGGCCGAAGGGTGAGTCTGCCCGCACCCGGCTGCAGGTGGGCATGGGAGCACATGTGGTGAAAATTCTCCTTCTTCACCTGCCCCCTGTCTAGGGGCACATGGGGTAGAAGAAAAGGAATCCTAAGCCACAGACCAGTGTCCTCAGAATGGCCTGTGGTTGTCTGCGCTGTCCTCTTCGGCCCTGCTGCCCTTATGGGGAGGCCCCGAGAGGCCCTCCCGCTGACACATCTCAAGGACCACTGGACCCCCTGCTCCCCGCCTCCAAGCCGTCAGAGTCTTCTTGAAGCTCCTTTTGGCTCCAAATTACTGTCTCAGTGGATGTTTACTCATCCTCTTAAGATTGCCCTGAGTCCTGAATTAGCAAATTGCAGTCTCAATGTGGGAAACAGTTACTTTTAGCTTAAAATATAGTGAAAATTATCATATGATCCTGTTAATTTTCTCAGTGAGGACAAACTACCTCATTGACTTTTCCAGGTGGTTTTAACACATTGGGCTGGTTATCTGCACCGAACGGGGGTCTCATTAACTGCCATTTATTGATTTCTTGTGCATCCATGAATAGTCTTCTTTTTAAATTTTTATTAAAAAATTTTTAATGCTTATTTTTGAGAGAGAGAGAGAGAGAGAGAGAGAGAGAGAAAGAGAGAGCATGAGCGAGAGAGGGACAGAGAGGAAGGGAGACACAGAATCCGAAGCAGCTCCAGGCTCTGAGCTGTCAGCACACAGTCCGACCTGGGACTCGAACTCGTGAACCGTTGAGATAGTGACCTGAGCTGAAGTCAGCCCCTCGGGCACCCCTCCATGGATAGTCTTAATGGTTCTTGGGCAAGCATCTCACAGCGAGACATTTCTCCCAGTGACGGGGATGGGGAGGGTTGATTAGATCACCTTCACAGTCCTTTCCAACTGAAGGAGTTGGGAGTTTTCCATCTTCTGTCATCGCTGAGCTCTGTTTGTTCTGCTCTTTCTAGGGAAACTCAGGACCCCCAGGGGCCATTGGGCAGAAGGGAGACCCTGGCTACCCAGGACCGTCTGTAAGTACCCACCCAATTCCAGCCCAGCCACAGGCTGGGTGCTCTCTCTACACGTGCCCCTTTGTAAACTCCCCACGGCCGCCTTCCCTCACAGAAAAGGCATGTTGCATTTTGGTTGTCATTGTTTTTTTTTAATTAAAAAATTTTTTTTATAAACCTTTTTTCTTTCGATACCACGATGGAGAAAAGAGCTTTTGAATTTTAGAGTAATGAGAAACGTTCAAAAGAAGTTTGAAAAGAAGTGGAAGCTTGTGGTCTAGGGTATATTGTAATTTGCCTTTATAATTTCCTGGTGTAGGTTTGAGGTTTGTGTACAGGACAAAAAAAAGAGGACAAGTTTTAATGCCTCTTCGTTGCGTCTTGTAGAAGTAGTGTAATTTATGTCAGACGTCGGTTTGTGGACTATTTCCTGCAGTCTATAAAATCCCCAAGAGAGCTTCTGATTTATGGTTTACAACCCACAGGTGCTGAGCCACCTGGGGCCAGGCGGGTGACGGTCTGCCGTTTTTCCATTGTATCTCTTCATTACGAACATCTTGTCTTCTTATTTGAATTTCTCCCTATATTGTCTCCCTACGTTAAATTTCATGAGGTTCGAAGAATGATGGAAGATCACTCCTTCAAGGAAAGGTTGAGGGATTATACTCGTCAAACTTGGGTAAAGGCTAAGTCAGGTGACTGCTACCTTTAAGAAAGTGAAGCGTGTAATGGGAGAAAATTACAGCAGTCAGCAGTCTCATGGAAAGGCACCTGACTGGCCCGAGAGATGACCGCCTGGCCATCAGGGCAGCCGCGTGTTGGGATGAGACCCTGAGGGCAGCTGTAGGTCTGCCTTGAACCTCTTCTGGAGTCATATCCAGCCAGTGTGCTTTAGATCTGGAGCTGAGGCTTAGCTAAGTGACCCGTCACTGTCCTTTCTGTGAACAGGAGATATTAAGATCGCAGGTAGAAAGAAAGCTCTTCTCTCAGGAGAAGTCATGTTTAGACTCAAGCCCAAATGTGTGATCCCTTTGATTTGTCACAACCTTCCAGCTTTTCAGGGCGTGGAGCTTTTTATTTGGCAGGGGAATCCCTTTTGTCCTCAGAGTTTCCTCTCTCTTTTGTCCCTTGAGGAGTAAAGTCAGATTTATAGGGAGAGCCTGAAAATGGTCAAGGGCAGCTAAGATCCACCTTTGCTTCCTCAGCCATGTTTCCATCACGTTGCTGGTCCTGAATGTCTATAGCGCTTCTCACCCTCTCCTTCTTGTTCCACAGGGTCCCAAAGGCAATAGAGGTGACTCCATGGATGTAAGTTGCATGCGTGTATCACCAGTCATTGAGTTGTAAGCCTCTTGTCCACCCCGTCCTCATGCTGCTTTTTTTTTCTTTTTAAAGCAATGTGCCCTCGTCCAAAGCATCAAAGACAAATGTCGTAAGTACACGATCTTCTGCTGTCCGTGATGCATGTCTGCTCTGATGTGTGAAATTCTCACCCAGTACCTGTGTCTCACTCCTCTCTCTGTTTCTTTTGTAGCTTGCTGCTACGGTAAGTTGATTTCAGCCATTTGCCTTTCTCTTCCGGAAAGAAGACCCCTTTCCTGTTAAGGAAAGTTGGTCTTTGAAAACTCCCCCCTTCCCACAGGGCCCCTGGAATGCCCCGTCTTCCCGACGGAACTGGCCTTTGCCTTAGACACCTCGGAGGGGGTCACCCAAGACACGTTCAGTCGGATGAAGGACGTGCTCCTGAAGATCGTGGGCGACCTGACCATTGCTGAGAGCAACTGCCCGCGGGGGGCGCGCGTGGCCGTGGTCACCTACAACAACGAGGTGACCACGGAGATCCGGTTTGCCGACTCCAAGAAGAAGTCGGTCCTCCTGGACAAGATCAAGAACCTTCAGGTGGCTCTGACGTCCAAGCCGCAGAGTCTGGAAACGGCCATGTCCTTCATAGCCAGAAACACGTTTAAGCGCGTGAGGAACGGATTCCTGATGAGGAAAGTGGCCGTTTTCTTCAGCAATAAGCCCACCAGTGCATCCCAAGAGCTCAGGGATGCTGTGATAAAGCTTTCGGATGCGGGGATCACACCCTTGTTCCTCACCAGCCAGGAGGACCGGCAGCTCATCAACGCGTTGCAGGTCTGTGTTCGTGGGCACTGGTGACACCTCCCTCTGCTCCCCTGGGCTCTGAGAACGCTCTCGGGCACCGGGTGTCTCCTTGATGGATTCCTGCACTGTAGTTTCCAAAAGCTCCAGTGACTGGCAGCCACTCTAGTGTTACATGCAGGACAGCCGAGTGGCTCTGGCTCTAGGGTGGCGTCCAGATGCCTGTGACTTGTTCCCACTGGGTCCTTCCTCACGTGTGGGAGGCGAATCTCCCCTGAGGCCTGCGGGGTCCTCGTGAGGTCCCCCTAAACATCAGTGCACCCCTCTCCAGACCTTCCCTCAACCACGATGGCAACCAAGGGTCAGCCTTCACTGTGAAGCTGCCAAGGGCTCCCTCGTCGTCTGCTTAAGTAACTTGTTTAATTGCTATAATGATATATATAATAATTGGCTAATTAATTGCTTAATAGTTACTCAGTGCCAATGCTGGTGGCATTGCTCAGGATGAGTGGGCGGTGGGCATGATGGGAAAGAGCCTGTGGTCCAGCCTGCCCATTTTCTAGCTTCGGGTCACCAAAGTAACATGGGCACATCACTCAACCTCCCCGTGACTTGGATTTCTCGCCTGTGAAAGGCAAAGTTCGGGAGGGATGGTCTCTACCATCTTCCCTCCAAGACTGGGTATTTTGTGTTTTTACCCCTGCCCGCGTCAGCGAAAGACAGTCTGGTCATTGATACCATATCTCAGGGTTTATCCCGCCAAGCCACGGGCCAGCGTGAGCACAAAAGTGCGAGGCCTGGGAATCCAGTGTGGCTTTCCAGCTGTCGCCCTCGTAAGGGGCTCATTTAAGTGCATTTTCCCTCCTGTGGGCCAGCGGTCCAGAACCAAATGTGTTTCTGACCAGCAGTGTTCCAACAGATTCAAAAAGTCAATTATTCAGTCATTAGTTAAATTTAATTTTTCACTAAATGAATACTTAGTGATGGAGTTCTAAGGCACCATGATGAGCAGGGTTTTTGAATCTCCTGGAAGGGATTTCACTACTTGCTTTGTGGTTAAATCCCTTTTTCAGAGAGTTTGGAGCTAATGTTTGTCAGTTGCCAAGAGTAACTGGACTATTGAACTGGCCACTATTTCCCAGAGGCTGTACCGGCACATGCGTCATCTAATCGGACATGGGGAGCTTACCGTCACCCCGCTTTGCAGCTCAGGAGACTCGACCTGAGAGAGGTTAAATAATTTTCCTTTGGGCCCCGCAGAAAGTGCAGGGGAGAGATCTGAAGGTCAGCTTAGCTCTACAGAAGAAAACCAGTGTTTTCCTATTAAGCTCAGCACCTCCTCCCAAACCTGCCAACACAATCCCCCAGAGGATAGTGATCTGTTGAGAAGCTCGTTTCACTGACGTGACTCTACTCCGCTGCTGTATTTTCAAGTAGCTACTTATCATAGACACTCCTACCAAGCGTTTCCTTTTGTTTAAACCAGATCAATAACACCGCGGTGGGACATGCGCTTGTCCTGCCCCCCAGGAGAGACCTCACCGACTTCTTGAAGAACGTCCTGACGTGTCACGTTTGCCTGGGTAAGGTGCTTCTCTAACAGGACGATCTGTTGCCAAGTGTACTGTACTCCCCGCTGGGCGACTTGTGAACAAATATTCGCCGTGCCTATAAAAGGCTTGAGTTCAATGAAGATTTGTAATGCCTCACGTTTACCAGTGTGATTCCTACATAAGTAGTTTCCACATTTAAAGTGAACCCCCCAGACGGAGCTTCTCTTTGATAGAGAGGAAGTAAAGGAGAATGTAGGCTCTGCTTACATTTTGACCTTGGACTCCAGATTTCAACGATCTGGCTTTGTGACTTTCTAGACACACTTCTTCAAAGAGTAGCAAAGACATAGTTTTCCCCCCTCCCCCCCTCCCCTTTTCTCCCCTTCCCTCCCCTCCCCTTCCCTTCCCTTCCTTTCTTTCCCCTTCTTTTCCTTCTCATTCTTTTATCTCCCTTCCCTTCCCCCACCTCCCCTTCCTTCTTTCCCTTCTCCCTCTTCCTTTCCTTCCCTTCCCCCTCCATCCTCCACCCTTTTTTCTTTTCCCCCTTTCCTTTTCCCTCCAGCATCTCCCCTCCTCCCTCTCCCTCCCCCTCCTCTTCCTCCTCTTCCTCCTTCTTCTAAGGCCAATGCCATAGTATCAGAATAAGGATTTTAGCTTACTGATCTGTTTCATTTAGCATTAGTTGATGAAAACTGAAATCTGGCCACAAAAAGGCTGCAAGCTATAAAAGGCTTCTATATTATGTGACGATTTAGCTACCCCAGACTCCCAACGGACTGACGCACAGTCTCGCAGTGGAAGTCATGGGGTAAATGGGCCGCCATGCCTCTTTCTTTCTAGACATCTGCAATATTGACCCGTCCTGTGGCTTCGGCAGCTGGAGGCCTGCCTTCAGGGACAGGAGAGCGGCGGGCAGCGACGTGGACATCGACATGGCTTTCATCTTGGATAGCTCCGAGTCCACCAGCTTGTTCCAGTTCAATGAGATGCGGAAGTACATAGCATACCTGGTCAGACAGCTGGACATGAGCCCAGACCCCAAGGCCTCCCAGCACTTTGCCAGGGTGGCGGTTGTCCAGCACGCGCCCTACGAGTCCGCAGGCGACGCCAGCGTGCCCCCCGTGAAGGTGGAGTTCTCCCTGACGGACTACGGCTCCAAGGAGAAGCTGGTGGACTTTCTCAGCAGGAGAATGACACAGCTGCAGGGGACGCGGGACTTGGGCCGCGCCATCGAGTACACCATAGAGAACGTCTTTGAGAGCGCCCCCAACCCGCGGGACATGAAGATCGTGGTTCTGATGCTCACGGGTGAGGTGGACAAGCAGCAGCTGGAAGAGGCCCAGAGCGTCATCTTGCAGGCCAAGTGCAAGGGTTACTTCTTCGTGATCCTGGGCATCGGCAGGAAGGTGAACGTCAAGGAGCTGTACGGCTTCGCCAGCGAGCCCAGCGACGTCTTCTTCAAACTCTTGGATAAGTCGACTGAGCTCAACGAGGAGCCGCTGATGCGCTTTGGGCGGTTGTTACCGTCCTTCGTCAGCAGTAAGTCCTCCAGGGGACAGCGTGGGCCTGGGTCAGGGCCTTCCGCCAGCCCATACCGTTGGGCTGGTGGGGACGTGGGGCCACGGGCATGGACCAGATGTCTATTTAGTCTCTCTCTCTATATATATGATGCCTACCGTGTCCCAGACACGCTGTGGGAGCCGTGGCAGACAGTGAACCCACAGAGGGACATCCTGTCCTTGTTGACTCATATGTCCAATCAAATTTGACTGGGCACCTAGCAGCCATAGACCCTACGTCTCTGCAAGTATACAGTGGATCAAGTGCACACTTATTATGCATGAGCTAATAATGGGGAAGCTCCTAGAAGGAGATGCATTGATCTGGGCTTAGCCACTAGCCACATACTTGGAAACTTCTGGGCCTTGGCTGATGTGACTCTCCTCCCCGGGATCTCTGTCTCTGCTGTAGCAGCAAACCCACAATCAAGTTCAAAGCCCATCTGTAGTTGCCCCTACTTGCCACGAATGCTCCCCATTCCCCAGGCTTTCTCACTGTTATCTGGATGCTACTTTCCATATCTGTCCCATGGCCTGCTGGGTATTCATGTGGGTGGTCTGTGGTCCCAGTGGACTGCATGGTCCCTTGTGGGGGGCATCGTTCACCCGATGCCCAATGCACGGCCCCAGGTCAGCACAGGAGAGAATCTCCCAAATTAGGAGCAGGAGCAGACGTGTATGTGCGGAGAGTTTACTACGAGAGGGAAAGGTGAGCTCGTGAAAACAGTATTCTCGTTCGTGAAGGCCTGTCCTTCCAGAGTCTTAGAGAAAAAACATGAAGCAAAAGTAGGCCAGCAGCTTCACCCTGGGAGCGCTGTCACTGCCTTCCAAAGATTAAAAACAAATGTTTTATTAAACGCAGCACTGAGAAAACATTGCAAGTAATTCAATTACAATGCGATGTGCGAGAGCTTGGAACTTGTTGAACCCTGCACTTGGTCTTTCTTCTATTCCTGTTTCCCCCTCCCCCTGAGTAAACTTTTCCTTCAACCTAATCACCCAACGATTGCCAAACACGAGACTTTGGCCTGAGGCGTTTTTACGGGTCAAGAACTAGCACGCTTACTGTTTAAGCTGATTGGACTTAGCTTGTCTGCAGGAATGAATTCATTCAACAAATATTTACCGACGCCTTACTATGTGCTCCGTTGAACTCATTAGCAGATTAATTTTAATTTGCATGTGATCGACAGGTGCTTGCAAGATACTTTTTTCCCTTCTCTTTCTCTCCAGGTGAAAATGCTTTTTACTTGTCCCCGGACATCAGGAAACAGTGTGATTGGTTCCAAGGGGACCAACTGACAAAGACTCCTGTGAAGTTTGGTCATAAGCCATTGTGAGTATCGTCGTGTTGGTCTGAAAAACTCCAGCGCTCGGGGAGTAGAGAGGCCCTCCGGACAGTGTCCAACCTCGTGATGGGGTCATTGAAATCCAGGGACTGTGACTTCCCCAGGGGCACGAGGAGCATGCTTTGCGGAGAGTCTGTTGTAGCCCTTTTGCCAAACAGCAGACTGCCTGAAACTTGTTGGCTTGACACTACTGTCCGTTTAACGTGCATTTCTGCGGGCGCGCAGTGTTTGCTTGGGCTCAGCTGGGCTCGCTCACGTGTTTGCGGTCTCGTCAGCCGTGAACAGGGGGGAGGATGGCCTCGGCCAGCTGGCTCACCTCGGCTCCCCGTGGCCTCTCGTTCTCCAGGACACAGTGCTGGATGCAAGGCAGAGGCCACGAGGCCTCTTGAGGCCGAGGCCGCAGCCAGCACAGGTTGCTTCTGGCACATTCTGCTGGCCAAGGCACGTCCAGTGGGCCAGCCAGTATAGGTTCTTCTTTTTGTGATGTCTTTATTTTATTTTGAGAGAGAGAGACAGAGAGTGAGCGGGAAAAGGGCAGAGAGAGAGGGAGACACAGAATCCAAAGCAGCTCCAGGCTCCGAGCTGTCAGCACAGAACCCAGCAGGAGGCTCGAACTCACGGACTGTGAGATCATGACCTGAGCCGAAGTCGGACACTTAACTGACTGAGCCCCCCAGGCGCCCCAGCCAGTCTGGATTCAACAGCAGGGTGACTAGACTCCAAGGGAGGCCCTGTCACATCACACCGTGAAGGGCACGGGAACAGGGAGGGTGGGGAGTTGGGGTCATGTGTTTAAATAGCCTGTGGCACCTGGCGTGAGATGGTCTCACACGGAAGGACTGAGTAGATGAAGCCAAAAACGGGCTCCAAGTCTTAAAGTGGTCAGTGCTACGATCGCGGCGACCCCAGGAGGCAACAGGCGACGCGGGTGCTCTCCCGGAAGGCTGGTGGGAGGGCGGGGGCAGGGCTGCTGGCTCCGCCCCTTCCTCGGTGCCCACTCCAGGAGCCGAGCGGAGAGCTGTGGGGCCATGTGAGAGGCCTAGGTGACGGGGACCTGGTGGCAGGAGCTGAGCCAGCCTGATGTGCCGACAAGTGGTGCCCCTAAAGGGTGTGCTGCCGACTGTCATGCTTGGCGGGGAGCCGGGGTTCTGCCTGTAGCGCCCAGAGGAGACGCGGACCTGAGTCATCCTTGAGAAACGAGCGTGTGCTTACTCCTGGCTGACCTCCGGGCCGGGGACAGGGAGCCCGCCTCCCTCTCTCGTCCCTTCAGTCCTTCAGCTCCTGCCGTGTCAGGAGAGAGGTGCTCCATCCTCAGGCTGAAAGTCACGGCTCAGGGAGCTGTGACCCTTCCTGGCGTGGTGATGTGTGTCCGTCCAGGCTCAGAGGCTCTCTTCCCCTCGCCTTCCTTATCCCTGTGATTTCCCTCAAACATTCTTAGCCTGATCCTTCGGAGGACAGAACGGGCAATATAACCTAGGGTTTGAAGTGTTGTGACATCAACTGAGAAATTCCTGCCTGTGACATAGAGCGTGGCCGCTCTAGACATTCACACGGGTCTTCCTGGGCCGGAAGCGGACCAACGGCGGGTCTGTGCCCCCGCGTCTCATTATGTTGCTGTGCTTTCTAGGGATTTGAAATAGATCAGGAAATTGTGAAAAAAACAACCACACGCCCCGAAACTAATGCAAACAGACACACAACAAGGTCTGGGAGTGAAAGCATACAGCAGGTTTATAAAGTTGAGCTCCCGCAGCCCTGTGCTGAGTGGACACTTTCTTATCATGAGAGTAGCTATTAACCATTAAAAAAAAAAAATTTGTGATGTATATGTTTCGGTTGGTCAATTTTTATGTTTCTTTTTTTCAATTTTTAAAAAAAATGTATATTTTGGACATTGTTCAAGTAGTATTATTTTTGTTAATGATAAAAATAATTAAAATATTTATTTTTGTCTTTTGACATGTGCCTGCTCTTATATTATAAATTAGAAATAAGATGACAGTTGTATGTATAGTACAATATGGGCTTCATTTAAAACAATATTTATTTTGAGAGAGAGAGAAAGAGAGAGAGAGAGCAAGCAGGGAGGGGAGGGGCAGAGAGAGAAAGGAAGAGAGAGAATCCCAAGCAGGCTGCACACTGTCAGCACAGAGCCCAGCTCAGGGCTTGAACTCACGAACTGTGACATCATGACTTGAGCCGAAACCAAGAGTCAGATGCTTAACCGACTGAGCCCCCCAGGCGCCCGTAGGGGCCTCATTTTTAATGATTCTATTACTTTATATGCTTTTCAGTATCTTTTCGGTGGCACGATTCTAAAAGGAAAGAACTTAATACGAGCAGTACTGATGGGCGATGTGAGAACTGCTGGGGGCATTTTGATAAAGCAGCACATTCCACGTAGCTCAGGGGGCTGTTTTTGTAAACTTTAGAAAGCAGGCAAAAATATGCAGGGCTTAAAAAATACTTAATTTGTCTTAACAGAAATATTCCGAATAACGTGACTTCCAGTCCTACATCCAAGCCGGAGACCACGGCCAAGCCGGTGACCTCGACCAAGCCGGTGACCTCGACCAAGCCGGTGACCGTGGTAAACCCGCCGGCCTCCAAGCCGGTCCCAGCAAAGCCGGCTGTGCCCAAACCGGCGGCCTCGAGACCGGTGGCTGCAAGACCCGTGGCCACCAAGCCTGAGGCCACCAAAACGGCCACGGTCAAACCTGCAGTGGCTGCGAAGCCTGCGGCGGTCAGACCCCCCGCCGCGGCCAAAGCAGTGGCCACCAAGCCCCAGGCCGCCAGGCCCCAGGTGACCAAACCGGCCCCCGCCAAGCCAGACGCTGCCAAGCCCGCGGGTAAGAAAGCACCGTCCGGGCTGCCCGCCTGCCCCACCCTCCCTTCCTGTGCTCAGGGCCTGTCCCCTGAAGCCAGTTTATAAAGCAGTTGCCATGCTGTCGTTGATCTGGGATTTGTACATCTAGACGCTGCGTTTTAGAAGTTGGCAGTCAGCGTTTGTAATTGTCAAAATGTTGCTTTTATTTCTGCTAGAAAGCGGCCTCTCTCTCTTACCCCTGTGAGGCTGGTGAGCCCCTCGCAAGGAGCAGGTGAAATGGGTCTCCCCCGCTCTGGTGCCTCCTTCCCCCACTGCCCACCCCGAGCCCCGAGCCCCGTCTAAGGTTTTCCCACGGGAAAGAGGCCCCAAGATGCCCGCTGTGGTTATGTCGGAATGTTTAGTTTCATAAACTGTTAAGTCGGAGCCCGGACACTCAGCCTTCCCCACGGCCCCTTCCCACGAATGCTGTCCGTGGGGAAGACACCTTCCAGATGGAATGAGATAAGAGGGTGGGCGGGCTCAATGAGACCCAGAATTTGTTGTCTTATTTTTTCCTCGGATGCCGGCAGATACCAGAGAGTCACAAGCCATATAGAAAGGTGAAGGCAGAATAGGTGTGTCTGTGAAAAGGTGGAAATTGTCATCATTTGATGGGCAGAGAGAAAGCAGGGATTCCTTTGAAAGAATTTCCTGTCATGCCCTGAAGTTTCACGACTTACTACATTTTAAATTATGGGGCTCATTCTGCTTTGTTTGCTTCATTTCAGATTAGCACGCTGGACTGTGTATTTTCTTTTTTTTTAATGTTTACTTTTGAGAGAAAGAGAGAGAGACAGTGAGAGCAGGGGAGGAACAGAGAGAGAGGGAGACAGAATCAGAAGCAGGCTCCAGGCTCCACGCTGTCAGAGCCCGACACGGGGCTCGAACCCACGAACTGTGAGATCATGACCTGAGCCGAAGTCGGCGCCTTGACCTACTGAGCCACCCAGGCGCCCCTGAACTGTGTGTTTGTAAAGTGCCTCCTTAACAAGGGAGATTCTCAGTAGAAAAGAAACAGCGATGTACCTTGCTGATGAACAGTGAGATTCTGAATTCCATACCTCGTGTCGGTTGGTGGCTCACGAGATTCAGTTTTCAGGAGCTCAAACGGGACATTAGTTCCCTGCTCATCCAAAGGTCATCGCTTCTGTGGTTCTATTGCCTGTGCGCTACAGTCTCACGGGGTTGTGAGTTTTATCTCCACGCTCTGCCTCCATCTGTCTTCCAGGTAAGGCGGCCCGGGAGGTCCAGGTGTCAGAGATCACGGAGAACAGCGCCAGACTCCGCTGGGAGAGGCCCGAGCCCCCCAGTCCTTACTTTTATGACCTCACGGTCACCTCGGCCCACGACCAGTCCCTGGTGCTGAGGCAGAACCTGTCGGTCCCGGAGCGAGCCGTCGGGGGCCTGCTCGCTGGGCACTCCTACCACGTGGTGGTGCTTTGCTACTTGAAGTCTCAGGTCAGAGCCGCCTACCAAGGAAGCTTCACTACAAGTGAGTACGCAGGCCGCCCTGAGCACTCGGAACCTGATTTCCACATAGAATGTCACACAGACCCAGAGGGGTTGGTTCTTATCCGTTGGATCTGAAATGACAAGGTTGTCCTGGGTGTTTTGGTTATGCCCCGTTTCATAGACGAACTCCATGGAAGGTGGGATTTCTTGTGAACTATTGCCCTGCCCTGGGGATCCTGGGATACTTTGTGAAGGAAGCCAGATCCATTTGGCCTAAGTGAAGCCCCTTCCACGTCGGTAGAACCTCAACTGCCCACCGTGACCAAGTGTCTAAAGTTCATTTCTATGTTCAGTGAATAGGAAACACCCGTCCTCCCCAGAGTCACTGGCTTTTCAGAGAGGAACCGAGGAGGACACCAGTCATCTTACCGCCCCAAGACCAGGGGACGCACAGCCACGCACAAAGGGCATCACGTTCCATCCCCGGTGCACCAGGCTGGGCTCTGCCCTCCGTGGCCTCTTGTCCCTTTGGCTTTTCCTTGACCCTGAGGCCCCAGACCTGCCCGTGCGTGTGTTTCCTGTCTCTGTTAGCTGTAATCCCACCATCCCCCCAGCCCTTGAACGTTCTACCAGACACCCCCACCCCCATTCCTTTCTATTGGGCCAGCGGACTTTAGATCAAGAAAGTATGCCCGAAGGAAGGGAATTCACATCAGTCACCACATAATCCTCGAAGGTGTGAGAGCAAAACCCCTTCCACGTTGGGGCTCCATTTTCAAGGATGGAAGCAGAAGAGGTTATACAGGAAATGGGAGGATTTGCTCCAAGTTCGGAGATCCCTCTGTTTGCTCATGAGAGGAGTGGTCCTCGGGAGTGTCTGTGGGGACTTGGTGGCTCGCCCTTGCGTGAGACGGGAACCCGGAAAGGCAGCTTACGGTCATTGAGAATTCCTAAGCCCTTCAGTTTCTGTGTGTCCTACCTGTCGCATGTGCTTTTATTTTGTAGAGAAGGCTCAGCCTCCATCTCCACCACAAGCAAGATCAGCTTCTAGTTCAACCATCAATTTAATGGTGAGCACGGAGCCATTGGCTGGTGGTGAAGCAGGTGAGTTGTGAAGTGTTGAGTCCGTTAACAGCACTAAGAAAGCATCTACCGGACATTAATTTTTTTAAGTTTATTTATTTATTTTGAAAGAGAGTGTGTGTGCATTTATTTTGAAAGAGAGCCAGGGAGGTGCAGAGAGAGGGAGAGAGAATCCCAAGAAGGCTCCACCCTGTCAGTGCAGAGCCAGACTCGGGGCTTGATCCCATGAACCGTGAGCTATGAGCCCAGCCAAAACCAAGAGTCAGATGCTTAACCAACCGAGCCGCCCAGGCGCCCCTTTTCCAGTCATTTTAAAACTTCTGCAGCCTAGACTCTGGGTCGTTCACTGGGATTCTAATTCTCAGGCGAGTCTGGCTTCTATGGGAAAGTTCCACATCGGCTTTTTGTGGCCCAACGTGGTCTGATTCTGCATAGTCCGAGTTGTAAATGGTGACCTTCCTTTCCTGTCCCCAGACTCGTAAAGGAAGCCAGAGGGCAGTTGCTTTGGCAGCAGCCAGGAATGCAACTGTCTGTTGACCAGATTTCCCTGAGCCTCCGTTTGGGGCTCCAGTTGATTTACGGTTCATGAAGCCAGAAGCGTAGGGATTTGTCCACACAGTGACTTAATCTAATAACCACTGCTTAAAAGAACACAAAACAACCCAAACTAGAACCTGTGAAATGCATGGGTTTGGAAGAATGTCCCGTGCGAGGGACGTCCTGGTCCTGATTCCCGAAGCACTCACCCCGGCTTAGCCTGTCGTCCCACTGGTCGTGGGCCTGAGCCCGAGTGTGTGCACACTTCCGTGAGTGATGAGTTCAACCCGTTTCTGGAACTGACAGGCAGTGCGTGCTTCTGCTCCTGGGCAGTGGGGTCCCACGATTCTTCGAGACCTTCACCCTCGTCCCGTGGACTGGGGAGCTTAGATTGTCCTCTCATGAGAAACTGATTATTGATATAGTTGATATGCTGTGCTTCTAAGCGTTCTTCAAAAGAGGTTGGCCCTCGTGTCCAGAGTCACAATTTCATGGGCATTTACCCATGGAATTGTTTTATAGTCCCCACTCGCTGCGAGGGCAGTCCCTGTTCTTTGATGTGCGGGCCTCCATCCGGAGAAGGAAGGCATTCCGCTTTACAGTGTTTGTCTCTGCAGCTACTCTGACAGGAGGCGTCTGCTGAGGCTGCCTTTGTCCTGGATTAAAGCTCTGTGCTTTCTCCGTACTCACAGCGTTGTCAGAATCGGTGGCACGTGGCTTTCAGGGCAATTAGTGAGGATTCTTTCTTTTGAGAGAGAGAGTACCCGAGCTGGGGAGAGGGGCAGAGGAACAGGGAGAGAATCTTAAGTTGGCTCCACACCCACGGCGGAGGCCGACACGGGGCTCGATCTCATGAACCACGAACCGTGAGATCATGACATCAAGGGCTGGACAATTAAGGGATGGAGCCACCCAGGCACCTGAGGATTCCTCATTTTACTCTTTCCTCTGCAAGTTTTGAAAATGATGTCTGTGTCTCCATCTTAATCTTTCTGTGGAGACTGCGTCCTATCTCATCTGTGTGGAAATAAAATCGGATGATTTCTGACTCCACACGCCCATCTCTTGGTGGCTACTTGGGAGGAGAGGCTTCTTGATTCTTTTAGTGGTTTCTAGAGAGAACCTTCACTATGGCCGGAATATTTTGCTCCATCAGTGGACTTTCCCTGTAGCCGTGTGTCTGCACACCTGTGTCAACACTCTGCATCCACATCCATGTCGGCATCTGTATCTTTATGTCTATACCCATCTACCTCTCTCTCTATCGTCCATTAGTACAGCCACAAGCCCTGCTGACAGGTGGCATCAGGAGTTACTAGAAAGAAACTAACTAAGCCAATGCAGGAATTGTGGGTCTATCATACGCACAGATGTGCAGTTACTGATAAATAAACGAATTATGCCTAGAACCGGAAAATGTTTAATATAATTTGCTTTTGGAAACAAGTTTAGGAATTGGTCTGTGTTAGAGAAAGCTGTGTGCTTTTCAAACTCTTACAACCTCTTCCTTGGAAAGATTGAAATAGAAGACATTGTCTCCTCTTGATATAAATTGATGGGAACAATTCAGGAATTCAAGGTAGATTGGGCAATTAAAGTTGAACTCGTTCGAGATCGCATAAAAGGACTTTATCAAAATGTTTAATGTTATAATTTGCAACTCAGACTAACAAAAGGGGGAGCAGAGGGGAAAAGACACCCACGTCTTTGCCTCTCTGGTTTCTGCACGTAAGCTGGTTTCTGAGCCCTGCATCATGACACCATGGATGAGCCTTGGTCCCCTGCCCTGGGGACCTTCAGCTCCTTCCCCCTTCTGCTCCCTTCCTGGGTCACTTCCGTGGTGACTTGGTTCCCAACATGGGGCTCGAGCTCAGAGAGAAGCTGCAAAGAACTCACTAGGATGTCCCCCAAGATTTGGGTCAGGAAAGATGAAATTCTAACTTCAAAGTCCTTGAAATCTGCCTATGATTTCCCGCTCACTGGTAACTTTACCCCTCATAGAGAGCAGGGATTGTAAAATTCCTGCAGACTCGGTGCTTCATTGAGAGAAAATGACAGAGTAAATTCCGCGGCGTGCCTTGGGGATGCTTTCGGTTATGTTTTTGTGTGGTCCAGAAAGGACAGGAATATATAAACAGTACTTAGTTGATATAAACAATATAATCATTAAACAAGAATAGGACTGGGCTGTTGTGTTTGTTGTCTAAGACTGAGTCATGGGTTCAGGGTTAGGAAAGTCCGTCTAATCCAGACCTTTAACATGTAGGTCTCCTCTCACCATGAGGCAGAGAACGGGGATTTTGGAGGTGCTTGTGAGTCTTTCAAGGCTGCAAGTGGTCAGACAGAGGTGCTTCTGACCCTTCTCCCTCGTCGGGGTTACCATGTAACTGCAAGCCTAGGACTTAGATCTTTCACCTTTCCCTGTGTGAACCCCAGCTAGTGATTCGAGCCTGTGTGAGGATATAACTTTCTTCTCTTAAGAACAAGACCCCGCATAGTTGATCACCACCCCCGCCCCACACGAACAAAACAGCACTTCGCTGGCGATGGCGTTTAATACACATTTGTTCAACGAACACCTGCAGGTGCGCGCACACGCGGGCGCGCCAGGCTTGAGAGCTCCTTTTGGAGGAAATCGATCAGATACTTAACTTTAAAATGTTTACCCCTCCCGGTGGGAAAACAGAATCACGAGATGAAAGTTTCCCCTCTCTCCCAACCTCCTCTCTCCCCTGTCCCCTGCCAAAATTAAGTCATCTTAGGAGTTTTCCCTAGGACGGCAAAACATTTTTATGATAGCCATATTTTTGCAGGTAGAGTGACCTAAAGATGAATCACTTTATTAAGTAACTTCTTTAAAATTTTCTTTAATGTTTATTTATTTTTGAGAGAGAAAGACAGAGCATGAGTGGGGGAGGGGCAAAGAGAGAGAGACACACAGAATCCGAAGCAGGTTCCAGGCTCTGAGCTGTCAGCACAGAGCCCGACGCAGGGCTCGATCCCATGAACTGTGAGATCATGACCTGAGCCGAAGTCGGATGCTTAACCAACTGACCCACCCAGGCGCCCCTTTATTAAGTAACTTTTAAAAACACACTCACTGTATTCTTACTCAGAGCTTGCATCCAAATATCAGCTAACATACAATGCGTTCTCTCCCCAAAGATATATTTTCTAGACAGTGGAGGCAAAATTAAATTTAAAAATTGGTTTCTATATGTAGTTGTGAGTACAGTTTAATTTCTCTTATTTTTTTTGCAATTCCAGTTAATTCGAAACATGGTTTGTGTTTACAGAGTTGTGTCTCTTTTTTAGTATTAAATGTTAGATACTTTTCCTTGGCTTTTTGTTTTTTTAATTTATTTTTATTTTTTAAATATTTTTAAATGATTATTTATTTTTGAGAGAGAGACACACACAGAGTGTGAGTGGAAAAAGGGCAGAGAGAGAGGAGATGCAGAATCTGAGGCAGACTCCAGGCTCTGAGCTGTCAGCACAGAGCACGACAAGGGGCTCAAACCCACGGACCATGAGATCATGACGTGAGCCAAAGTCGGACACTTAACTGACTGAGCCACCCAGGCACCCCAAAGCTGATAACTTTTCAATGCTACTCATAGACACTAAAGAAATCTCAAACTATAAAAAAGGCAAGATTTTCCAATTGAACACTTTATCTGTTTCAGAGAGTAATATCTCTTTCTAATGATAAGATCATAGATATTCATTGTGGAGAATCCAGAACTTACCACAAAAACCTAGGAAACTATGACTCCCATAGTTGAAGCATTGATGACCACTGTTAATGACCCCAGGCATAGCCCTTTTAATTTTCTTTTTTGTTTTTTTTTTGACCCTTTTAGTTTTTAAATGAATATAACACGTGGACACGCACGCCCACACGTGCACACCCACACGTGCACGCCCACATGTGTATGTGCACAGCTTTGTTGCCAAAGTGGACCATGTTTCTTAGGACGCCTTCCACCCCGTGGTTTCTGCTCTCAGACTGCGGGCGGGTTCCCATGGCTTCTGCGAGCAGGTGGGGTTCCCTGCAAGGGTTTCAGATACGCCCACCTTCGTTTCCTCTTGTGTTTGGAATTTACATGGTTATTCTTGGCAAAAGTGGATCAGGAGAGGTTCTTGAAAATGTCACTGCCTATGGTCCTTTAGGCTCCTGTTGGGTTCTCAATAGAAGGAGGAGAAAATTCGTGAGTGTGCAGCCTGACCTTCCTCTCATATCAGAGGGAACTCCGGGCTCCCCCCAGGCTTGTGCCCCATGGGGCACGCTCATTTTGGAGTGGAAACCTGGACAACTGTCGTGTCCAAACACTTCTTCTGGGGAAAAGCTCGATGAGGTCTGTCCAACCACCCCTCCCTGGACAGCAAGACATTTTTAGTTTTGGAGTCCATCAAATGGTTGTTTTAGCACAGACACAGCCGAGCCTGGTCTACATGACGTGTCTCAGAAGTCAGGATGATGGGAATGAAAACTACAAGGCTTCTTAGGACAAAACCTTTCATTTTCATGCGTTAAGCATGAGGGTCCCAAGTGTTTGTCTTTCAACAGTCGGGCACTCGTTCATGTGTTTCTCTTGGTCTACCAAATATCTGTGTGCCTGTGGTGCCCGCGCCCTTCTGTGGTGTTGATAAAGCTACAGGGTCTTAGCAATGACTCTCACTGGCATAAAGGCTGTGGAATGGCAGGAGCGATAGCTTGGTGATGACAGTTAAGGTGACAATCCTAGGAAGCGGGGGAAGCCAACCAGTCAGGGAGCAGCGGGTCCTTCGGCAGGGCAGCCCCAGGCCGTGCGGGTCCGAGTCAGGAAGACTTCCCGTGTCTGCTTCAGAAGGAGCAAGGGGGAGCAGGAACACAAGGGCTGAACACAGGTGGCCAAGACTGGGGGCACGTGGAACAGATAAGATGGAACCGACATGAGCCACGTGGGGGACGTTAGGGGGAAGAAGGAGAGGGGACAAGTCAACCGTTTGGCCCGAACCTCACACTAAACGGGGAGCCTACTGGACATGAGAGATAAGTTTTCGGGGCTGAAATCCTCTTGCTTTGCTCAGTTCCCTGCAGGGCATTTCTTGAAAGCCAGGCATCTGTCTTTGGTTGTAGGCACATTTGGGAGGAAGAAAAGTCATTTTCGTAAGTTGTCATCATTTGATTCTGGCTCCATTGGGTCTTCTAAGTCTCTTGATAGGGCCGCTGGCTTTCTGGGCCTTTGAGAGGGTCTGCAGTTAGGAGATACTGTGGCCCCACCAGCCTGTGCCTTGGCAGCGGCCTCCCGCATGTCACACACCTACACATGTAGGTCCATTCTGAGCCTAAATCCTGTGTGCCTCTGAGTCTGGTCCATTACGGTTGACCCAGGCTTTGGTTCTTTTCCTGAAGATTTAGGTTTTCCTTTCACTTCTTGGTGCAATCAGAACTGCAGGTTCTCCCCTGCTCCCCAGCTGTGAGCAACCCATGCAGGAGGGGACGTGGGCCCTGTGTGGGGTGGGGACATAGGCCCTGCGTGGGGAGGGCCCGGTGACTCAGGCATGCTGGCAACTCCCAGAAGCATGCAGCATTGTCTACTATTGGGGGTTTTGTTGAAGGAAGGATTACGTCTTTCAAACTTACAGAAAATGGTTGACATTAATGCTTCTCTCTCCCAGCGTGACCTGGAGTTTGCCAGAGAACCTTGTTACCAGACGCTTTACTGTGGAAGGGCTGTAAACTTTTCTTTCCAGGCGCTGTGGAGTGGCTCTGATGTAGCATTCCTTTGCGGCTGGGCCACGTCAGAAGTATGCATGTAAAACATAAACTTCCCTAACTGGACAAAAAATGCTTCTGTGTCCTCAAAATAGCTTTGCGATGTGGCATTTCTGCTGTCATGAATTTTACACCAGCGGTAGCACTTCTGTCTGCTTGTATAATTTGGCTGCTCTCAAAGGCTGTCAGCCGGACACACACGTACACGGGCACACGTGCACATACTCAAAAAGGGTGTTTCTTTTCAACATTGACTTTTATTTCCCTTCCGCTTGTCTTGTAGTGAAATGCAGTCATATGTTTGAACTAGATTTTGACCGAGCTTACTTGCCATTTGGCCGAGGAGTAGAAAGCACTGTAGTTTTAAGACTTAGTTTCTTAGCTGGAGCTCTAGTATTGAAGGAATTGGAGGGTTAATGGCCCTGTGATTGGAAAAGAGGAAACAGTTCATTTCATCTGAAATTATCCAATAATGATGGCTTGCTTTCGGGATTTGAGTGAAATTGGTAAAGTCCTTTCATTGAGGCGACTGCATTATTACAGTAGGTGGGATTCATGTCCATCAGACGGCCAGGGGGTGGAGGGGGCTCCCTCCTCCAAACGCTCCTGTCCGCCTTGCCGGCCTGTGATCAGACCTGCATCCCCTCGTGCTGCGAGCGGGGTCCTTAGCGTGCCCTGACTGACGCTCTGTTCCCATCCCGTTCTTACAGACATATGTAAGTTACCAAAAGAAGAAGGAACATGCAGGAAATTCATACTGAAGTGGTACTACGATGTGGGTACCAAAAGCTGTGGAAGGTTCTGGTATGGAGGCTGTGGTGGCAACGAGAACAGATTTAATTCACAGAAAGAATGTGAAAGCGTTTGTGCTCCTGGTAAGTGATTGATAATTCTTTTGTGTTTGTGGCTTTTTTGAAGCAGACAAGAGGCCCAGAGGGATGATTCTCCTTTTTTTTTTTTTTTAAAGATATTTGAATTACGATGATTAGGGTAGCTAGGATGCTGTATCTTTAGATATGGAAGATATTCAAATAAAGCACATGAATTTAATTTTCCAAATTATTATCATTTCCTAAAAACATCCTTGTATATACTTGGATTTTTGCCCACGAAGAAACACAGGCCAAACTATTCTTCCGTCTTCATCTTTAAGTAATTTTGCTTTGTCTTCATACTGATGTCGACACCGGGGCCACCCAGTGTCTCCGTTACGCTGAGCAACTCGACTGCTAATACAGAAAGAACAGCTTCCCCGTGAGCCTGGCTGGTGCCAGAACGGGAGAGTGTGGGGTGCCCAGGGGGCTGGCCAGTGATGCGGGGCAGCCCACGGGCTCTGACTGCACACCCAGACCCAGACCCCAGGCCAGAGCGCGCAGGGGAGCCGTTCAAGACACTGAGCAGCAAAGGAAGACTGGGGAGGAAAACCAGACGCCATGGGATCGTTATTGTCAGAAATGCAGTGTCCTTTTCAGTCAGTGATGTGGCTTTCCCCCTCCTTTTCTCTCCCTCTTGCACCCTCACTGGCCCGCCCCCTCCATCAATGCTCAGTGCTCGTCAACCCCGGAGTCATGGCTGCCATGGGGACCTAAGCGTGGCCGACCAGTTCCACATACCTCTTGAAGAAGGAGTCAGCCATTTCCAAGTCGTCTCTGTAGAAGTTCTGGGTATAGACATCTTTGCACTGTTCCATTTCCTGCTTTGACGTACCTTTGAACTTGGAATGAGCCGTTCTGCCGCATGACCTATCAATATGGTGCTAAACGTCTCTGTGGACCCAACGCTCTGTCTCCAGGCAGTTATATCGTATGCTTTGAATGTTGCTGTAATAGTTACCCACTGCTGGTGTTATGTGGACATTTCTGTGAACTCAGATGCTCTCTGGAGTTTCACACTTTGCCGTGTCGGGCAAGGCTACGATCTAGAACATACTCTCTATATACTTCTGCTTGGTTCATTTCTCCCCTCTTTATTAAGCACGACTTTAGACGGAAAGCCTGTTTATGGTGAATAAGTAAGATTCCAACGTTTGAATCTCCTCCCCAGTTTCCTAGATTAGATTTCAAGCTAATTTTCTTTTCCTAAAGCCTCTAACAAACAACCTAGTTAGAAGGAAGCAAAATCCCTTAATCTGGGTGCACTGTTGTGGGACCAAGGCCTTCATTAAAGAATGAAGAAAGTCATCATAGAGAATACTCTTGGCGTTCCTCTAATGTTGTGTGGTGGTTTTTTTTTTATGCAAGGGGGGGGTGGGGAGGGTGTTTAATTTTAATTTTAAAGATTTTAGGAAATTTATACAAAGAAACTTTTTAATAAAGTATATTGAAAGTGTCGTGGGTTCGGTGTCATTGGCTGTCTGGTTTCGGTAGCACCTACGGTCACAGGGAGCCCGGGCCGGGGCAAGGGGCCCAGCCAGGCCCTTGGTCCCGGGTACTCCCCTGGGTCTGCCGTGTTAGAGCCTGCCTGCTCTGTCACCAAGTGCGGGGACACGGGGCTCAGCCTGCTGGCACTGCGGTACTCTGGGACCCAGTGGATTGCCTTCCCTGCTTAGGCCCCCTTTCTAGAATCCGCGATCTTCCCAGCCAGGCTGGCCTTTGTCCTCTGCTCTGACTTGTGGTGAGACCCAGAGCCGTGGCCTCCTTCCCTCCCTCCTCTCTCCCTTTTTTTTAAAAATGTTGTTTGTTTGTTTGTTTGTTTATTTATTTATTTTTGAGAGAGAGACAGAGATGGAGAGAGTAATCAGGGGAGGGGCAGAGAGAGAGGGAGAGAGGGTCCAAAGTAGGAGCCCGATGTGCACGGAGCCCGATGCGCACGGAGCCCGATGCGGGGCTCAAACTCACAAACCGTGAAATCATAACCTGAGCCGGAACCAAGAGTTGGATGTTTAACCGACTGAGGCCCCCCAGGTCTCCCCCAGCCTCCTCTTTGAAGTGACTGTTTCTGGGGGCTCAGTTTGCTCCCCCCACAGTGGCTGAGAGATAAGACATACGTGGTCATGACAACTTATTTCTGGTCTCAAAGACAAAGCATAAAATCTTTTTTCCCCCTCCCTTTAAAGACCTTTTTCTCCAGTCTTCAGAAAGAACACAGGACACAAATAAACACATATTTCGGTGGCACCTGAACCCCACTTAGGAGAGAAGCTGAATGCACTTGCCAAAACGCATCTGCTCTAACAAATGCTCCTGACAGATGGCAGGGGCCATGGGCGCGGGCAGAGCTGCTTTACGTGAGGTCAGGGTGCCCCACAGTGAATCCACAGAGAGGAACGGGAGGCCAGAGCCTGTGCAGACCTCCTTGCGAGCCACTCCCTGTGACTTCCACCCGGATCTCAGGGTGACGTTTTTAAATTGTCTAAATGCGCTGAGTGGCTTTATCCACCCAGAAACTGGTAAAAGAGCTGAGCTGTGTGCCCGAATCACGGCGGTGGGCGCACAGAAGCAGACAGAAGGGAGAGGGCAGAGGAGACCTCGGCTGGGAATTTGCAGGACTTTGAGGGGGGACTCAAGATTGCCAGGACATTGGGGACGTGAGTTTACCTGCCTACTTTGGGACTGTGAGAGCCTGGAGGGTCACCGGGACGGCTTCGAGGGACCCAGGAAGCTTTGGGAAGTCCTCAGGCACTCAGTCAGGGTGCTGCCCAGACCCCTCTGCTCACATCCCGTGCAGAAGCCCCGTGGGGTTCCTCTCCCCGTGTGAGCCGCATGCCGCTCCCGCCCTTCCCTCCCGTGGGTCTGCTCTGCCCTCCAGCTCATCCTAACCCCTCCCCATCTTTAAGGACCCCTTTTTAGGATAAGGCCATGCCAGGGGACCTACCATCCCGGGGAGCTCAGGGATGGTCATGAAGTCCCTTCAAATGGGTGGGAAATGAGCATTCTGTGGCTTTCTTGGAAACAGCTGCCCCAGAGTCCCCCAACCTTAGAGGAAGAGCCCCTCTCCCATATAAATAAGCCCGTGTGCCTCCCCTCAGGATTCGTGCGTTCAAGTCAAGTTCATGGCATTGGAGCAAAGAAATGTTTGCAGGGGGGCCAGGGAAAGGGAGCATCGCTGGTGCGGATGGAACACAAGCCATGAACGGTCTGTGTTTGCTGGGGTTGCCGTGACCAGCCAGCTGGGCAGCTGAGACCCAAGAGATGTGTTCTCTCACAGCCCTGGAGGCTGGATATCCAAAATCAAGGAGATGGCAGGGCCACGCTACCCCTGAAATCCGCAGGAAATCCTTTCTTTCTTCTTCCTATTTTCTGGTGACCCCTTGGCTCGCAGCCACACTGCTCTGGTCTCTGCCTCTGCACACGCTGCCTCTGCCTGCACACGGCCATGTCCTGAGGACACTGGTCAGGTGGGATCAGGGGCCACCCTACTCTGGTGTGACCCGCCGTCACTTATGATGGTTGCAGTGACTCTATTTCCAAATGTCCTGAGGTCCTGGGGGTTAGGGCTCCTGACATATCCTTTTAGAGGGAGGATAGAGAGAGCACGACCGAGCCCATAACACAGCGTTAGCCTTTCCCATACCGGCTCCCGACCTGCTACCTGCACTGCTCCAGGGTTCAGCAGCAGGAGCCAGTGAGAACGTCCCACTGAATCCCAGCATTTCCTTTTAAAAACATTTTTTAAATGTTTTATTTATTTTTGAGAGACAGAGAGACAGAGCATGAGTGGGGGCAGAGAGAGAGGGAGACACAGAATCTGAAGCAGCTCCAGGCTCTGAGCTGTCAGCACAGAGCCTGATGTGGGGCTCGAACTCACAAACTGAACTGTGAGATCATGACCTGAGCTGAAGTCGGATGCTTAACCCACTGAACCACCCAGGCGCCCCTGAGTTCTCTCCTTTCTAGTCACTTTTGGTTATGGGAACCATCACTACTAGACCTTAAGTCTGGGTCTCTTCCTTTTTAGAACTTAAAGAGTGTGAGCGGGGGAGGGTAAGAGAGAGAGGGAGATACAAAATCAGAAGCAGGCTGGAGGCTCTGAGCTGTCAGCACAGAGCCCAACGTGGGGCTCGAACTCACGAGCTGAAGTCAGAGGCTTAACCAACTGAGCCACCCAGGCAACTCAGGATTTAAAGATACTCTTCACAGCCCTTCACTATGAACCCCAGGGCAGGGCGGAGAAATCCGTGGCTTGTTCTCTCCCCCATTCCTCTTTATGGCCAGGCCTGTGGAGTTCCGGGCTGCAGGGCCCCCTGGGCTCCCGGGGCGAAGCCTGCGCTGGCTCCCTGCGGCTGCCCTGCTACCCTGCCCTGTCCCGCCCCGGCCTCCCTCGGCAGCAGGGTCCCCAGGCTGGCTTCTAGGGCCACATATTGGTTCCCTGAAGGAAACTGGGGGCCTCCCTGGGCAGTGCGGCTTCCTGAACCCTGGGAAGTGAGTCCCTTCCCTTCCCTGTGGGAGGAGAAAGAAGCAAGCCCTGCTTTGCCCTCTAAAGACCACCATGACCTTGCCCCACGGTCCTCTGCCATCTCAGCAGTGACTCGGGCAGTGCTCTGAGCTGGGCTTTTGCTGATCAAGTCTGAGAGAGCACGACCTAGCAGGGGAGCAGCACCCTCTTGTAGGGACCCAGTGAGGGGAGAGCTCCAGGCCCTGGGCCCCTTCGCAGTGGGCTGAACATCGCACTTCTCCCCACCCTTGGCCTTGGCGGCACCTAGAAGGAAACCTTGCACTCAAGACACCCTACTAGGGCATGTGATCTGGCCCCCCCACAGGTTACTGACAAGTTGACATTTTAATAAAGACACTTGGGAGGGTCTGGAGAGAAGTTTCTCACACATTCCACACATTTGAATGCCTTTTAACAAGCTGTCTCCTCTCCAGTGGTCCTCACCTCCAGCAGCTGCCTCAAGTCACCCCCTCCTCTTCCCGCACCCAGCTGCTTATAACCCTCCGTGCCCATGGTGGGGCTGGGACACTTTGGCAGGGAAAGCAGAACCCCAGGAGATGGGGAATGGTGGACATTGTGCTCCCTGCACCCTTCCCAGGATGTTGATTTACCCCATCACCTTTAAAAAATCAGCTTTATGGGGCATCTGGGTGGCTCAGCCAGTTCAGCATTCAGGTTTGCATCTGGCTCTGCGGACAGCTCAGAGCGTGGCGCCCTCTTCGGATTCTGTGTCTTCCTCTCTATCTGTTCCTCCCCTGCTTGCTCTCTCTCTCTCCCTCTCTCTCTAATAAAGATTTAAAAAAATTAAAAAATATCAACTTTGCATACAGTAAAACACATCCGTTTCTGCATACTGTTTGATGAGTTTTGACAAACCGATGTTCCCATGAGACCCTCCCCACACTCACAATGTGTGACATTTTTGCGTGTGCGACTTCACGCCCAGTAAATTTCCATGTGGAAATTTATCCCGAGGAAGCAATCAGATGCACAAAGCTTTTTGTCCAAGGTGATTCCATGCAGCATTATTTGCGATGCCAAAAATGAGTTAGAGGTCATCGAAACGGGCAACAAGAGGGAACCACTGAAATCCAGCTTGCTTTGCCAACAACAAAAAAGGACAAGTAGCCATTAGATAGGTCATCATGTTGGTAAATGGCCCAGGCCACTAATCAGTTGGAGTTTATGATAGAATGTTAAAAAATGGTACAAATCTGTACATTTAATACAAGAAGAGTGCACACACGTACACACACACATACACATGCACACACACACATGTATGTTTCTTTCTAACAAAGGGAAAATATATTAAAAGCAAATGCAACAAAATTTTCCTGGCCAGCCCAGCCCAGTTCCTCCCCTCACATCCAGACTCTCATCTTCTGGTTGTTTTTCACCCCATATTAATTACAAAACAGAGCCGAGCTTGGCCACCCCAGATTTTCCATTTTAGCACAAAGATCTCCTTTCCATGTGATCCTGTTTTGTTCAACAGAGATAGTTGTTCACCAGAGACATCGTGTGTGTCTCCGGGG
Source organism: Mungos mungo (assembly GCA_004023785.1). Taxonomy (NCBI): domain Eukaryota; kingdom Metazoa; phylum Chordata; class Mammalia; order Carnivora; family Herpestidae; genus Mungos; species Mungos mungo. Next base: position 135,122 of record PISW01002603.1, on the reverse strand, counting down.
TTCATGTTCTCATGGCGAGAGACAGTTGAGAGGGGGAAGTGGGACAAGAAGCAAACGTCAGGCTGCTGTGGGAGGTGGCCATGCTGGGGCGGGGCCACCACCCAGTTCCGGCAGGGAGACCCTGGGGCCTGGTGTGGGAGTCCACTGTGACAGAAGACTTGGGAATGTTGAGGGAGGTGGCCAGGTGGCTAACTGAGGAGAGTTCTGGGCGGAGAGGACCGTAGAGCATGAAGTGCTCCTCAAGCATGGGGATCACCAGGGAAGACCAGGGCTGGGCTGTGGCGAGCCAGGGGAAGACCGGAGGGCATGCTGGGGGCCCCGAAAGCCTGCTGGCTTATCCTCTGTGACCCAGGAGGCACTGCGCAGTGGCTCCATCAAGGGACCTGCGTGCTCTGCTGTGAACTTTAAAGGGTCTCCTGGCTGCCGTGCATGGACAAGACATCCAAGCAGTGAGACCGTGGCAGCCGTGATGACACACAAACTCAGGTGACAGTGAGCGGCAACGGTGGCTAAGACCAAGAAATGGTAGAGGGGAGGAAGCGTGGGCTCTGGGCACGTTTTGATCTAAAATATGCAAGAATGGATGCAAGCTTTGTGTTCCATTTTTCACATTTCTTCCCACAAAGGAACTAAAATAAATTCCCGCGTCAGATCATCTGTCCCGACCTTGCGTTCCGCGAAGTGTGGTCTAAGCAGCAGGGGCCCTGACCCCTGGCAGCTGTGGGTTTCTTTCCGTCCATTGCCAGCCCACGTCACAGACTCTGTGTCCTTCCTTGAACGCTGTGTGCCCTGGACCCGAGTGTCCACGCGGTTCTTTCTGGGGTAGCGTCAAGGAACTTCTAGACTGGCTATGTGGAGGTGACTCGCAACATCTGTTTTGGATTTTGTGAGCAAGAACTAAACTTCTGCAGGTAACCCACTGAGGTTTGGGGCTGTCCTAGTAGCTAGTGTGACATTAACAACAACTCAGCCCTATCCAGTAGCAGTTGTATGTCAGGCAATGTACTAAGTGTTTCACACACACTCGCTTAGGCAGTGCTGTCTGGGTGCGGTCATCACCCTAGTTTTCATAGATGATGCAGCAGGGGGTCACCGTGGTCCAGTTCACCCCACTAGCGATCTAATAGAGCCTGTATCTGAGCAAGTCATTGTGACCCAGAAGTGCTCCAGAGTCTCCGAGGAAGTATCGGTTTCTGCCGGACTCTTGCTGTCTTCTCCAGGGGCTTCCAGCTGCTTCCCTGGGGGCTGGATTTCAGCTGTGGCTCTGTCTTCTCCCAGCACAAAACAAGCCCTACTCAGCACCCTACTCCAGACCTGGTGTCACTTCCCAGGGACAGAGCATCTCTCTCTATCCTGCCCTCTTCCTTTTATTCCAATTGCTCTCATGTCTTTCTCATTATCCAGATCTTCTCTGCTCAGGGAAGGATTCAGAGAAGCTAGACATTCAGCCCAACTATAGGGCCTGAGTAGAGAGGGTAGCCTGCTCGAGTCTCTATGGCCAGGTCACTGTTTGGACCCAACTGTTAGCACATTTCAGTTTGTATGTCTTCATCTTTGCTGGACTTGTGACTGTAACTGCCTTCAACTATCCTTCTCCAACAACGTTCTATATAACTTAAAAAAAAAAAGAATCATGACAAGCATGAATGGAAGCCAGTCTTTTTGTAGGAAGCCAGAATCATTAACTCAGAAGATCAGTCTTAAAGTTCATCCCCCATGGTGATTCATTTGTGGGGAACAGTTCAGATTTTCCTGCCAAGTTTTTCTCGTTGAATTTCCAGCTGGACCTGGTTGTTCCTCAGGAGCTAGGTTCTCTGGGCCCACCCATCTGGGTGCGGCTTCTAGAGAAGCCAGGGGCCGCTGGTGGAGTGATGCCACCAGGCCACGGTCCAGGCTGCCCAGTGGCCTGCTCCTCCAAGTTGAGTTCGTTGGTCTAAGCTTTGATGGGGTCTGTGCCTCCCACCTCCCCAGAGCTGACATGGTGGCCTGTTCTTGGTGCCACCGTGTTCCCAGGGGGCTCTTGCTGTTTGTTGGAATCATGACTCCGAGTTGGACAGCCCTTCAGAGGTTCAGAGGCCCAGTGTGGAGCCAGTTCACAGATGCCTTTCCACATCGAGCTTGATCTTGGAACCCACATGGGCAGGCCAAAGAGCGAAGTATGGAAGAAGGAGTATTTTCAAGTCCAGTTGTTAGAGCCCAGGAACGTTTAGGGTGGGTAATGGGGGAACAGCCAAGGGAGAAAGGGTCAGTCTGTGTGTAATGGAGACACCTTCCAAGTAATATTCAGCCTAGAAAGTAGGTATTCTTCTCCTGCCTTGAGTCAGAGGTGTCTGTGAAAACCCTCAGGCCACTGTTGCAAAATGTCACCTCTGGAAGGGGCCTGGGCATCTGGAGATGGAACTCATGAAGCATGTCTGAATTCGACAGGAATGCTGAGATTCCAGGCTCGGCACGAATTTTCCGGGAGATGTTAGAAACAGAAATAGCACAATACAAAACAAAATTGGTGAAGTTGTTCCACTTGAGGAAGAATACTATTTTGAAAGACCCAAATGAGAGCGGTTGCCTTTGATGGGAGCGTTTCTGGTTCAAGGGGCTCGTGGTCACCTGTGACCCAGTCCTAGTTCAGGTGCATCTAAGATCGGACACTGACTTACGGGTTGCAGGGAGTTGGTTTGGGAGAGTATGTAGGGAGCGCAGCTGAGGGAATTGAAGAGAAATACAGAGAAAGGTCTACAAGAGGTGTGTTAATTCTAAGCAAGTTCCCACTTTGGTTAGGGTGGCCCATAGCCACCTGGGTTTCATCTCGCTGGGGAGAAGGGTGAGGGGAGTGGGGAGCCGGGGAGAAGTGCGATGGGGGTGGGGAGGGCACTTCTCACTTGACTCTCATCTCTTGTGTTGGGGCTACCATGGTGGTGTTAAGTCCCAGCACTTCTGGGGCGCCTGTGTGGATGTGGTTAGAGAAAGTCCTCAGGGCAAGAAACAGGGAGACATGGGCCCTTGGGGTGGAGAGCCGTCGGCACACCTGGAACCATCCATCGTGGCTGTAGGGGAGCTCACAGGTGGGCTGAAGAGTGTGGCAGAAACGGCAGTGGCCAGCACCCCGTTTGGACATGAATCCACAGGAGCTTAGTGGAGACATGAAATCAAGTCAGGAAGGGAGGGCTGTCAGAGAACAGAGCGGGGGCTCTAGTCATGGTTATTCTAGTGGGAGCAGTGATGGAGCAGATGCTCTGAGCTTTCCCCAATCGCCCACCTCTGCCCCAGCACCCCACCAGGTTGGAAGTGGCAGACTGTCTTGGTAAAGGCCTAACAGGTGTCCATCGGGCCAGGGCTCTAGAGAGAGCCATGGTGCTTGGGTCTGAATTCTGGCTGTTGAGCTCCTGGGTTTCTGTCCATTTTTGGAAATGAACTGGCTTTCTAAGTCTCCCATCATTGCTGTTAATGACTTGATATCCTTCTAAGAAAGTAATTTTCTGCATATGTTCACCAGAGTTTCTGGCACTTGCGGCCTAGAACCTGAACTGGCACAAACATTTGTGGAGGATGTAACATCGACTAGGTGCTATATGATATGTCCAGATTCAGGAGGAACAGACATGCTCCCTGCCTTAGCAGCACTCAGACCTTGGAATAAGTAACGGGGGGCCAAGAAGGCCTGTGCAGGTACTCGGGGGTGAGGGCAGGCCTTCCTAGGAGTTGGTTTATCAGCTAAAGCCCAGAAGGCAAAAGGGAGCCAGCCACGGGAGGACCTGGAAGAGTATTCTAGGCTGAGAAGGGCTGGGCCACAGTCTCTTCTGAGTCTGGCACATGGGCTCTGGCACTTGGGAGAAATAGCAGAGTGGCTGGTGTGGCTGCGGCACAAACAGGAGGAAGTGGCTTCAGGAGCCCCGCCCTGGTTTAGACAAAATGGAGGCTTGAACCAGGTGTTGGCCATGGCGATGGAGAGGAGAGGCTGGGTGTGGACTTACTTGCGGAGTAGAATCAATAGGACGTTCTCACGACTTAGACACATGGGTAAGAAAAGAAGCTGAATGGCTGATGATGCCTTTTACTGAGATGAGGAAAAACGGAGGCAGAGCGTCATTTGTGGTGTGACACCTGCTTATTTTCAGAAGTGCAGTTGGGTAGTCAAGACTTCTCTCATGTTCATTTTATTTTATTTTCATTCCTTTAAAGTTTATTTATTTATTTTGAGAGAGAGAAAGAGAGAGAGAGAGAGGGAGAGAGAGAGAGTGTGTGTGTGTGTGTGTGTGTGTGTGTGTAAGACTTGGGGAGGGCAGAGAGAGGGCAGAGAGAGGGAGAGGGAGAGAGAGAATCCCAAGCAAGCTCCACATTGTTAGTGCAGAGCCTGAGGCGAAGCTCGATCCCATGAGCCATGAGATCATGACCTGAGCCACAGTCAAGAGTTGGACATTAAGCTAACTGAGCCACCCAGGTGCCCCTTCATGTGCATTTTAATTCAGGAGGCCCATTGATCGTTGAAGTGCTGGTATTGGGAAAACAGATGAAGTTCCAAGGAGCGGTTGGGCTAGGGCTAGACATGCGGCCCCTTGGGAATATAAAATATTTTGAGCTGTGAGCCCAGGCTGCAAGGGTAGGTAAGGAAGGGAAAGGGAGTCAGGAGAGGCCTCTGGGCACACTGACAGTTTGGGCCGAGCTGAGGAAACAGGCCGAGCCCGGGAGGCTGAGAGGGAGCATCTGGAGCAGTAGAAAGACAATCAGAAGGGACGGGGGTCATGGGAAGCATGAGAGCAAACTGGGTCAAGGACGTGGAGTCTTCAGCTGCGTTGAGTCCTGCTGGGACCAGGCCGGGGCGGTCTGGAGAAGACCCGTGTGGATGCTGACGTGTGCGGTACATGTTCTCAGCAGCTGGGAACTGAAACCCTGTCTCCAGCTGGCTTGGGCCCTAGGAACGGTTTTTACGTCCACTGCACAGAAAATCTGGAGCCCTGACTGCACAACTGGCCAGTCGGTGGCTGGATGATGCCTCTGAGGGTCCGGGTTCTGTCCTCGCTGCCTGCGGTCTTCAGTTTGGGCTCACCCTCAATCTGGTGCCAAGGTGCTCTGTTTCGGATGCAGCACTGTTTAAGGGAAAATCAGGACCAGTGTCTCTGGAGCTCTCGGTCTCCCAACAGCCCCCAGAAGACATCCCCTGACCTTCCCCTTTCCTGAGCCAGTCATTGGCAGGACGACTGGCAAGGAAGCCCCCCCCCACCCTTCAGGCCCGGGATCCTGAAGCTCGGCGGGATGCTGGCCAGGAAGATGGGGGCCGACTGGATCCACGACCGTCTTCACGACGGCGCTCGTCTGTGTGTGCATCCGTCGCCCACGGCGGTGTGCGCCATTTTAGAAACTGTGTGTAGTCCATCCAATAGTATGGTAAAACCTTGGTTTGTGAGTATAATTCATTCTGGAAACATGTTTGTAATCCAAAGCACTTGTATATCAGAGCGAATTTTCCCGTAAGAGATAATGGAACCTCGGATGATTCGTTCTGCAATCCAAACACGTTCATATAAAAATGATTACAATGCCGTAATATAAGACGAAGTGATAAAGAAAATACAAACCATAAAGAAAAAAACCCAATTAGCTCACACTTACCTTTGAAAGCCTGCGTGGCTGGTGTGAGGGAGGCGAGAGAGGAGGGTGATTGTGTAGGACGACTTTCACAGTCATTAATGGATGTCGACTACTGTACAGTATTGATAATCTTGTCAGACTATATTTAATGTAACTGAAATAAAGCAGCAGTGGAAAGGGTCTGTATCTGCCGGCAGCCTGACCTAGAAGGAAGCGAAGCATCGATGAGCTCCCAGGAGTGTCCACCGGTGCGTTGAAGTGACAAGAAATACACTAGTGCCGCCCAGTTGTGGGCACCTTCGGACGTTCTGAAAAATCACTGATTTCTGCTAACCACCTTGGCCTGAGACTGAGTATCGGAGCCATGGGGGATCACCCACAATCCCGCACGGAGAGAGAACATTGGCTCAGTGGGGATCATGTGACGTTCGACATCATGTACTGCGTACGGCAGAGCATTGCTCGTTTATCAAGTTGAAATATATCGGAAACGTTTGCTAGTCTTGTGGAACGCTCGCAGAACAAGTTACTTGCAATCCAAGGTTTTACTATGTGAGATTGATTCTTCCTGATGCACTCTCTTGATGTTTTCAAAAGAAAGAACAGAATAGCAAAAACAAAAACAAAAACAAAAACAAAAACAAACAAAGCTTTATAGCTTTGTTTAAAAGGGAGCACTTGACTAATGGGGCTTACCGACGCTTAGTTTACTGTGGTTCCGTCACGTGGCCCGGGAGAACTCAGGACCCTGAGCCCCACTGCCTCAGTGAGGCCCCTTCACTGTGGGTCTCGACTTGGATGACGGTGGTCTGTGCCCAGCACTCCCGCCCGCACCTCACTCCCCTCCCTCTCAATTTCCTGGCGACCTTCACTAATTCCTGGGCCAAATTTAATGCTTGGGACCTACAACTAGGTTTTGGAAACCAGTATAGTGAGTGAATAGGAATTTGGGGCTGTGCCAAGGACCTCAAACGTTTCTCCGTCTTGGTTGCTCTATATTTAGTGGGACAATGGAGTGCTGGGCCTTCTACACAATAGTTTGTAGATCCCTCCCTCCTCAAGGGAATTACTACTACTCATGGTAAGATGCAACTTCAGGATATCAAAACCAAATATTAACCATTTCCAGAAACAAAAACTTAGGCTGATTTTATAGTGTTCAGAATTAAGGTCCAAAGTTAGAAATATTCTAGTCCTGGGGTCCCTGGGTGGCTCAGTTGGCCAAACATCTGACTCTCGATTTCAGAGTTTCTTGGTTCAGATCATGATCTCATGGTTGGTGAATTCAAGCCTTGCATCAGGCTCTGCCCTGACAGTAGGTAGCATGCCCAGGATTCTCTCTCTCTCCCTCTCTCTGCTTCTCTCTCTTTCTCTCTCTCCAAATAAATAAATAAAAGTTTAAAAAGAAAGAAATATTCTAATTCTAATTCTATTCTGTTCCGTTCCATTCCATTCTATTCTATTCATCTTAGAATATATTCTACAAACTGCTCTCCTCTGCGAGCTTGCCCTGGGAAAGGCCTGAGCTGAGGACTGGGTCTGTTTAGCATCAAGCTCCAACCCACTGGCCAAACAGCTTTGATTCGTAAAGTAAATGTCTGAGGGGGATTTATGTGAGTGGCTCTAGCGTCTGCCATGGATGAATCACACAGGGATCGTCTTTCCTCAGGCTGTCAGAACGCAACCTATCTGCCGGCTCCACTCTTCGTCCGGATTTGAGTTTCCAACTAAAAACCTATGTTCACATAAAGGATGCTCGGTGCCGGCTCCCTTGCTGTGCCCACAGAGCTCTCTCTCTCTGGATGGAAATTGTCCTCCGCGCGGGGTCCGTGCTCCTGTCCCTGTAGCCACCCAATGTGACTTTCTCAGGCCTTTTAAGGAAATGGACTCAGTCTCTGGAAGCATTTCAGCCGCTGCGTTCCTGTTTGCACACACGGAAGCCATCGCCGGCCTGTTAGCAGGAGACCGTCAGCCAGCGTGGCAGAGAGGAGGGCTAAAAATAGCCTGGTGTCCTTCCTTAGGCTTTGCTTGGGGGCCGTTTTCATCTACTGTGAAAATACAGGAGCGCCTCCCAGGTCTTCTGGGGGCCCTGATTCCCTAGTTTGGCAGAAGCTGTTACTTAATCCCCAACACCCCTAATTAATTTTTGCTTTTCAGAGGGGAGTTCCCCCCAGCGTGGAGCTCCCCAGGCCGGTGTGTTTCGTAATTGCCCTGACCGCGAGGGCCCCGGCGTTCCCCACCTTTCTCACCACGGACCTTCAAAGTCCCTGGGAAGGCCGAGGAAATGGGTTAGCGGCCAGCAGCCACCGTGAGCGCATCTCAGAGCCCACCCTTGGGCTCAGCCCTGGGCCTGGAGTGCACTCGGTGGGCCAGGTTCAGGCGTGGTCCCAGACGCCGGGCAAGGTCACCGATGAGCAGGGCCAGAGGACAGGCAGGCGGGGGCACATGCCTCTCCTACAGGCATTCAGGTTGGACGACTGTAATGGACTACTGCCAAATGCATGTCCTCTAGACAAGAGTGGCCCTTGGGCCACTAGTTGGCAATCTCTGGTTCAGAGTCACCAAGCTAAATTTAATATCGCTGCATCTGGTCTGTTGTATACAGACTGTGCAAAATTTTGCAGCTGTGGCCTGGAGATGAAGTCCCCTCAACCTCAGGGTCACTGCACGTGACCTCAGCAGAAAGACAGATCACGTGAGAGGGCCTGGCGGGGCTCACCCTGTGCCCGACTAGGACAGTTGCCAAAGCTGTCTGAGAATTCGTTATCTTCAGCAACAATGCTTTCGTAAAGCAGTGGAGCACGGAGGCAGCGCCCCGCACGTCCCGGATGTGCTGGGTGGTCGGGTCCGTCAGGGGAGAGAAGACTGCCTGCCGTGTAAACTCAATCCAAAGATATTTTCATAAATGAAATCCCTGGAGGAAGAAGTTTCTGGAAACGAAGCTACAGACCAGGTCCGCCTTCTCAACCTGGCCTTGGGTTTGGAGCCCTTTGGTCCTATCACAGCTGGTGCCGTGCTGTATGCAGGGCTGCGATGAAGGTGTGCCCGTGACCCGGAGCCCCTGCGAGCCAGGGCCCGTGACGGCAGCCGGGATGAGAAAACAGAAAACCTCGGTCCTTGCCCTTAAGTGGCATTCGGAGGCACACACCCCGGCAAGCGAACACAGGTGGTGTTTGCTCCGCTGGAGGAGGGAATGAAGAAGGGAGGGGCGAGGGAGAAGCGTGTTGGTCTGCTCAGGGCCCCGGGGGCGGGTGACGGGGCAGGTGGCTCCAGGAGGCCACGGCGGACGCAGCGTGCGCACCCGGGCACCAAGCAAGGCTCGCAGGCTTTGGAGGGAGGAAGGCGCTCCCAGGCCACGAGCTTGGTTATCACTGGCCTTCCGGAGATGGTGGGGATACGCCTGGACCGAGAGCCCCGGAGGAGATTTGACGGGCCTGTGACACAAAAGAGTGTTTAACACGGAGCAGGCAGAGGGACTTCGACTAAAAATTTAAGTGGGCAAAATGGCATGATTGTATCTCATTGTCGCAGGACAGTCCGCTCCCCATTTGCTGTCGTCATGAGCTGTTTGGTTTCCATCAAGGGGAGTAGGAGGCAGGAAAGGAGGCCATTGATGGTCTAGCTGGACATGACAAAGACCCTGATCGGGGCCGTGTGCCGGGGAGGAAGGAGACACAGAGCCGGGATGAGAGGGCTAAATGGCTGACTCAGTGGGGCTGGTGAGGACAGGGGTGAGCGGATGGCGGCTTCCAGGCACAGGTTACAGAATGGGGTGCAAGGTGGAGCCATCCCTCGAGGGGGGAACACATGATGAGTTATGGAACAGTCTGGAAAATGACCTCATGGTTTTGAGGCTCTTACGGTACATAGGCTGATAGGCAAGCATTAGCCACACAGGAGAAGCAGAGGAAGGAAGTCAGTTGGACGGCAGATGCAGGGGAATCCCTGCACAGGGGAAGGCTTGGCTGCAGATGCTGTCACCCAGAGGGACTGTGTACCGAGCACAGGGAAGCAAGGGGGGCCCCGGGGCGGGGGAACTGGGCGGGCAAAGAGAGAAGTGGGGGTCACTGGCAATGGGGGGTGGGAAGCGGAGTCAGGGCAGTTGATTCTGCAAACGAAGGGTGATGGAGGAGGGAATTTCAAGGGGAGAGAATATTTAGTTCTTACCTACTAGACAGACCACAATGGCGTTTCCTGTTACTGATCGTGACTCGGGAGCATCCTTTTGTCGCACCTGTGATCTTTCACTCTTTGTGACCCACAGTGATACCAGCTCACTTTTCTTCTTTATGTTTATTTATTTATTTTGAGAGAGAGAAAGAGAGAGAGTGAGCGTGAGGGAGGGAGAGGCAGAGAGAGAGAGAGAGAGAGAGAGAGAGAGAGAGAGAATCCCAAGCAGCGCAGGGCTCGATCTCGTGAACCTGGGCTGAAATCAAGAGTCGGATGCTTAATGGACTGAGCCACGCAGGAGCCCCAGTCAGCTCACTCTCCCGAACACCCACATTGTTTCTATCTTTTCACTGTTGTAATAAATAACATGGTGGTAAGTAACCTTGTGCATGGATTTTAATCCAGGTACCTTTGTGTTCCTGCAGAATAAATAGTAAGAAATGGAATGTATGGTCAGAGGACAGTTCTCTGTCTTGTCGTTTGCTGTGCATCACCAAATTGCCCACAAGAAAAGTGACACCGATTCAAGATATGCCAGCTGTCTGATAGGAATATGTTGATTTTATGAAATCTTGGCCCACTCGATATATGAGAATTTAAGTTGCACTATTTTAATTTTAAAATTATTAAAGAAGGTAAAATTATGAACATTTAGAATGCATTCTAAACAGTTGCAAAAAGTCTAACAGTAACGGACACAATGGCTCCCTGCCTGGCACTGCATTCTCCCAGTAAAAATACAAGCTCTTCATTTTGTAGGTGGGGGGATGGAGGCGAGGCTCAGAGAGGTTTTGTGATTGCCCTGAGTCACACAGCCACTAAATGGACAACTTGGCTTTTGAATTTAACACAGTCTGAAAGTCTGTCTTGCTATCTGTGCCATTTTTCTTCTGGCCTATTTATTGTTCTATTTTAAGGATTTTTTTCACTAATTCAATGACTTCCACAAATACTGCACATTTTTAAAGTATTCACCTTTTCCTAATATTTTTATGGCTTTGAAACGTTATGAACTTAGAGCTATTGTTTTTGTCCCCATTGGAAACTTCGTCTCTGCCGCCATGCGGAGAAATGTCATCTCTATTTCCAGGTTAGAACACTGTGTGGCACATGCTGGGCATCTGCCCAGCATCTTGGGCATCCTGGGCTTTCCCTCTGTCCCGTAGCCCCACCTCCTGGTGTCAGAAGCCAGGTCCTACTCAAAGAACCGTAGCAAAAGGCAGAGTCCTTGGGGTCAGCTGTTAATCATAGACGCAAGGCAAGTTTTGATGGTCACATCAGGCCAGTAAACGTTTTAGAGTGGTTGACTCATAGATCTCAGGCCGTGGCTCTGATGCCATGGGTTCTGCAGACTGAAATTGAGAGGCAGCTCACCAGGTTCTGTTGCCAGGGAAACGCCAGGTGTCCTGAATGGAGGCCTTGGGTTTCTTAACATCTCAGGTCATCCTTGCGCTCCAGAGCCAATGCGCTGACCTCAGTTCTATGTGACTGCCAGCGGAGAAACAGCAAGGCTCTGATAATGGGGACCCGGCAACAGTAGCGCCATGGCACAGCGCCACACCCACGCCCATTCTTGCCTTGCTCCCAGCAGGATGCCCAGAACAGGTGCATTTCTTCCTCTGGCCGTGGTGTAGAGCACGGGAGAAGTGGTCGTTGATGCCACTTCTGTCTTGTGTTTCTTGACAACATCCCAGAGTTTATGTCTTTGCCTTTTGTCAGAGTCTGGAAGAGTGCCTTATTTGGCTGAAACATGCAAGGGCCTGGGAGTATCGAGCTGGGCTGCCTACCAGTTCTACCAGATCCGGGAGCCGTGCTGCGGAGTCACCCATGCTTAGTGGGAGGCTGACAGCTTGGTTCATGGGAGGTTCGGTCATTCATCACTGTGGAGACAGTTCCCAAAGGCTCTCCGAGCCTCCTAATTAGGCTCTATCTGCTGTTTCTTCCCTCTTTTCTAGATCTTCCCACCACGTCTTCTGGATCGCCTGTATCATGGCAAACTCCCCTTGCATTCTCAAAAGGTTTTCAGGATAATTTTTTTTCTCTTACTTGCCTGACTCAAAAACTGGCTTTCTGCTAAGGGGAAATGCTCTCTGCCTCAATTCTTTCAAGGGTTTTTCTTTGAATCTCAGCCATACCAGGGCCAGAAGGATGGGTTTGCCTTCTCTGCTCCCCATCACCATCTCCCAGGTCTGCCCCCACTAACCTCATGAAAACCATTCCATTCCATTTGATTGCTGTCACCTACCCAGGCCTCTGTCACTCCCCTCACTGAAGTCTCCCCTGCCCCCCAAACTCTGACATCCTTGGCGACGACAGTGTTGATCTCCAAGGCCCATTCCAATGGCTTCCTACATTGGGTCTCTGTCTCAGATGCTGGTTCCGTGAGCCTGACCTGTGGCAGCAAGGAAGCACCCAGTGCCGGGGGAGAGGTCTGGCGACTAGGGGTTTGGGGAGCTCGTTTCCAGGGAAACGCTCTATGTGCAATGCATTGCCTCCTCTGAGCCCGTACATTTTGAGTAAAACTATAAAAAATGGGTCATTATGACATTGATTAGTTCAAAGTTGGCCTGAAACTAAAGTGAAGTCACACCATGCCCATGGGAGGACATCAGGCTGGAGGCCAGTGGGGTGCAAATAGCCATCAGCTTCACTAATTTTCACATGTGGTTTTTATTCCTTTTTATTGCATGAGACTTTGGGAGCAAAGGATTGGATTAGTTCACGAGTATGTCTCTCGAAGTCCCATAGCGCCTCTGGCTTAATGCGCGTGCACAGAATGGTAAGCACATTACACTTGTGCTGGCTGCAAGGTAATGAAGGATATGGGGACATCTCTGGAGTCATTATTCAGGGTCATGTGCCAAAGTCCTGCTCATGGCGAATTTACCTCAGCTATGAAAGTCACCAGTTTCCAGCTCCCTGCTCGGGTAAGGCAGGAAGTCAAGTACTCGATTTAGTGCCATCTTGAGAACATGGCCTGGTCTCCTCACCATGCTGGGGGTCGCAGGGTTTTGTATACCGTTGGGATTCTTTTCATATCTGTCTCGAAAAGCACTGGAATTAGAATTGCCATCTTATTGTGTTACTGTCTCTCCATTATTTCTAACCCTCTTCCATCATCATTAAATTATTTTTATTTCATTCCTCTTGAATCATGATACAACTTTATGTTTATAATCTTCGAGTTCTTTTTAATGGCATCTTCATCATTCATACCCTCAGCGTATGCTGCTTCATTCTGTCTTTCTAAATGTGAAAACATTCTTCGTTGTTTATTTTTTCAATGCTTTGAAAATTAATTCTGTAAACTTCAGGATTTGTGTCTTTCAACATTTATTTTTACTGCTATTAGCTTATTTTCTTTAAAGACTTTTTGGTTTATCATAAGACGGACACTTGGAACAGCACATGGGGACCAGCTGCGAGGCCCCTACTACCGCTTTGATCCACCACAGAAAGCCCCTCTGAGACTCTGTGAGGGGCCAGTGACAAGCCTCGACCGGACAGAGTCACAGCAGAGTTCCCGTGGATTTTGGAACTCAGCCATATCCCCCTGAGCACACAGGGACTCTTCTTTTGGAGAGAGCTTCTGTCACACCAGGGACACAAGATGGCCATGCCACCTAGGTTGCCAGTCACGAGCCGGGTATATATACCTACCAACCTGTCATGGAGTCTGGTGTGCCCAGCACTGCTCATCAGTCAGCAGAAGACCTGGGCTGGACAAGCCGAGGCTGTAGACACAGGAACTTGGCACCAGCCAGCAGCTGACGCTCTCACTTCTCTCACGATGGCGTCCCCTCTTCAGGCTGCACCTGTGACACTTACAGAGGAGAAGAAAAATGGAGCATGATCTATCTGTCTGTCTAGTTAGCCATCTCTATAGATAAGCAGATGTTTGTAAAATGTGTCAGTGCCACGTGACAGTGGACTGGTGCTGTGTGAAGCTGTTTGATATTCAGGGTGTCCTGAAGGAAAGCAGAAGGGAGGAAGCCTCCAAAGGCAGAACTTGGAGCAAACATCTTGTCCACTTGGTGGGAAGTAACCCTAACGGGGAGAGAAATCAAGACTAATAGTGCCATGTCCTCACACTGACTGCATCCCTGGCAACCAGGGGTGACGACAGGCAGGTGATGAAGGCCCGTACTGATTGGTGGACCACGACATGGAAGTCAGGGCCCCAGATGAGCAGGACTGGAGGATGAGAGACAAGGGGATTTGGGGTAAAAGCTGGTCCTTTTGAAATGAGCCCAGAAGCTGAGAATGCTCATCTTACCTGAAAGGCCACCCAAAGATGCCCGCTGCAGGGGGTGCTCTCAGGCCTCAGGCAGATGGGGCGACTCACCCTGGGGAGCTTTGTTAGCTTCTTTCCTCCAACGATCAGTGGCTAAGAACACCCACGTGCCCCTCGAGCTTATGCTAAAGCCTACGGTTGGGATCCACGATAGAGACTCTGTTTTCTTATGGCTGGCCTGGCCATTGCGGCCGTTGTGTGGTTTACTTGCCAGCAAATTCTGCAAACTTCATCTCCCATGTTGCATCTTGTGGGTCAACCACCAACTCCGTGTGGCGGGTTGATAACATTGGCCCATTCCAGCATGAGGGAAGAGTGACGTGTCCTCCTTGGGACAGACATTGACGCCGGAGTTGGCTTTGCTTCTCCTGGTCACCATGCTCTACCAGCACCACCATCCACAGACTTACTGCATGCCTTCTTCACTGCCTTGTCCCTAAAGGGAATCACTTTACAACAAGTGAATTTTGCTGGTTTTATCAGGAACCCCATGGTCCAGGAGAAACTGATCTTATAGAAGAAATGGTGAGTTGGTAAGGACAGGTTAGGTGATGGTGAAGAAAAAAACAAACCCCAACACAATATGGGTTACTTCTCACTCACATTTTAGACCAAACCCCGCCTGAACTCAGGCTGATGGGGGCTTCATCCCAACAAATGTTTCCACAGTTACCAATGTAAGAAAAAAATGATGAAGAGACACTTTCCTTGACAGGAGTTAGCGCTGCCGCTCATGTGTTATTGGTCACATCGAGGCACAGGGCAAACTTAAGTTTCAGGAAGGAGGAAGGACTTTCCTACTAGGTTGCTGGAAGGAGAGGAAAACCAGAATATATGCGATCATCCCAGTGACTGATATAAACGGTTTGCTGAAAACGCAGATGTGTGCCAGCAGGGAAAGAACACCTTGTGATGCTGTGATGTTGTTCTACAGACTGTGCTCTACGCTCTCGCCAGAGACCCACACAGGGTGCTGTTTCCTTCGTAACTAATACCTATGGGTCTAAGAACAATGAGATGGAAGGGAATATGTAATTTTCCACAACGATCTCTGATAAACTGATTCCATTTTCTCTTCACGGCGGCCGTGTTGCCGGGATCTTCTGCATTAGAGGTTTTAGCACCCTAGAAAAAATGGCTTCTTCCATCCCCCAAGCCAAAAATAATGCTGCTACTTGGCCATTCAGGGCTCCTCATGCTACAGAGATAACCAGCAAAAGAGCGGATTGTAGTGCCTGCATGGTTGATCTCGGCCCTCAAGGGTGAAGGAATCATTCGTTCAAAGTGGGTGGAGGAGAATAAGGATGCAGCCCCCAGGGTCCCCTGCTGTGCCTCCCTGGACCACCAAGCACACTGGGATTAAGTAAAAATCATCACCATCCCACAGAGGCAGGACCACCAAGAGCTCAGACTCCTTGCCACAGGGGGTAAGGCTCCTCCCTGGCTAAGAACCTCAGCCAACTCCATTCACCAATTACCACAAATGTACCACATTAACGCAAGATGTTCAGAGTAGGGAAGTTCTGGGTGTGTGGAAAGGGGATATAAGGAAACTCTATTCAGTACTTTCTGCTCAGTATTTCCTCAAACCTAAAAGCACCTACTAAAAAAATAAAAAGCAAATACAACCCCACTCCCCCCCAGCAAATGGGAAGAGATTAACTGGGGGGTGTGTTCTTTCAAGAACGGCCATGTAAAATGCATTCGAACCTTGGGTAGCTGATGAGGTTTGCTACCCGGCCAATTGCCGTTTTTTGACTACTCAGCTTTGTCTGGTCTTCCAAACAACATGCCTCTCTCTTTGCTTTTGGGATGGCAGACCCAGTAACCACCTCCCTCCACAGTAGCCAAAGGGGCAAGAATGCCTCACTGTCCTGGTTTGGCCAAGGGATGGCCGTAAGAGTCACGGAGGCTGATGATGTGTCATGATCACGACAAAGCTGCCCTCCTCTGGCCCCCGTAGGTTAGGTGGGGCCATGTGACTTGCTTTGGCCAACAATAATGTGGGTGGAACGGACATACCACATGTTGGGTAGGAGCTTGAGGATGGCATGATGGCCCACACTCCCAGGAAGTGACTAACAGTGTGGGCCTCCAACGGCTCAGATCCTGAGATCCAGAGCGAGCAGGGCTCCCTGGGTGGACCCCAGAATAAGCAAGAAATACACTGGTGGTTGAGTAGGCATGCTGTGTTGAAAGCATCAACTGCCGCTTAACTGCAACCAGTGAAATGTGAATCAGAGAACACCTCTGAGTCAGAAAGGACTGAAACGCAAGTCTGAAGGATGAAACTAAGGGGAGGGGCATCACTCCCATTGTGCATTCAGATGTGTGCAAGTACATATATTTTTATTAAAGTTTTTTTTAAGTTTATTTGAGAGAGCAAGAGTGAGAGCAAGAGAGAGCAGAGGAGGGGCAGAGAGAGAGGAAGACAAAGAATCCCAGTCAGGCTCTGCATCATCAGCGAAGAGCCTGACTCAGGACTAAAATTCACAAACCTTGAGATCGTAACCTGAGCCGAAAACAAGAGTTGGACACTTAATTGACTGAGCCACCCAGGCACCCCCCAAATATATATATACTTAAAAGCAGGCAGGAAGGACTCACCACAGTAGTACCCCCAGTGACAGGAGAGTGGGTGGTTTTTGTTTCTTCTCTATACGTTTCTGTCACCAGATTCTCTTTTATTTTTGTAGTTTTATGTTTTATTCATCATGGGTTGTGTTGTGTTTAGTTTGACTTATTAAGATATCGCATTAAGGTATTATTTACTCGATTGCTGAGGTTTTTGGTGCCCCCTTCAATTTTGGAACCACGGTGAATGACTCACCTGCCTCCCCCAAGTCCCACCCCCGTCTACTCGTCACCAGGGTGCCTATCGTAGAATAAACACCACCTGGCACAGCACCTGGCCATTGTAGGAACTCAGTGAATCTTTGTTGATAAATGTGCATATAATTCAATAATAATAACAAAGCACAGTGTTCACAGGGCAGAGATGTAGAGGGCGATGGGGGCAGAATGAGTATGGAGTCCCTTCTTCCAAAATTGACCTTTTCTAGCTTTGCTCAGCAAGACCTCTTCCTTTGGAAGAGTCCATTCTCATCCTTCCTGGGCCAGTTCTGACCAGGGAAGGAGAGACGTCAGCATCCTTGGCTCAACACCTGGCAGGGTCTGGAATTATTCTTCTATTTGGTATCCAATTCCTGCTTCCTCTGCCTCTAGCAAGTTCAAAGTGAGCCCCTCCCTAGTCTCCGCTGGATGCTCCCATTCACTCTGAGGCCAGAGCTCAGCTCCCACCCCCGTCTCCTGACTGAGGTCTGGATTCTTGCTTGATGCCTGCTCCTTCCACCACCACAGAATATTCGCTCCTCTGCTCCAGCCCCTGTCTGCACCTGAACCAGGTGGGCGAGGAGCACCATCTTCCCCCACTTGGGATGCAAATAGATTCGCTTTGTGAATCCACCTGATGGTTCTTCCTTGGGTAGCCTCTTCTGCTTGGATATGCCTGAATACACCTCTCCTGTTTGGACACAGGGCATGGGTCTTCCTGGCTTTCTCCAGCCACATCTTATTCTTCCTTGACTCTACAGCCTGCGTGGCTAATATCCTAATCTCCAGCATGCCTTGTGCCTTCATGCTCAGGATAGTAACCAGAAAGGGCAACGACAGTGGTGTGGGCTCAGGCAGGCATTTTCACTAATAGAAGTGAGGTGGGTAGAGGTTGGAAGCAAACAGCTGGGCTGCCAAGAGTCTAGGGTTAGAGGGAAGGGGCACGGGCTCTGGGGTGCGGGCACTAGGGTAGGACCTCATACCAAGGAAGCTCCTTAGCATCTCTAAGCTTTAGTTTTATCATTGCAAAAGGAGTTCCCTGAGCTAACATACATGGAATGTTCTTCATAAACTACATAGTTGAATATAATTTTTCATTTTAAAACTTCAGCAAATACTTCTTTTGGTTATGATAGAACATGATTTTTCCTCGTTGTCAAAAGGTGTTACAAATACTACCATTAAAGCTGGAAGCTACTTTGCATTTCTACTATTTCATTTTAGCTTAGCATGAGTGGTCTCACGGCTCTCTACTTTTAAATTACTTTTCATCTTAAGTTTGACAATGTTGTTATTGCGAATACTGTCAAGTTTATTCTGAAGCACTTACACAGTATATAAGGTTTTCTTACAACTACAAGGAGATCTGTTGGGAATCATTATATAATGATGGAAAACTCTGACACTATGACAAATGTTAAGCTTGAGATCAAAGTCAATGCTCAGTCATCTGTGGAGGTTGGTCTTGTATGAATTAGCCTTGATTCATGCTAAGGAAAACATTTGTTTCTGTGTTAGTCATGGAAGATCCTTTGGTCTTGCCTGGCTTTGGTATTGGCAGTTTCATGTACATTAATAACTTCACTCAACCTTCATGACAGGTCTCTACAGAAGGTACAATGGAGGTGAAGGTACCATGAAGAAGGTGAAGGGAAAGAAGGTACCGCGAGCCTATCTTACAGATGATGCAACTAAACTCTGAGATGTGGGGTGGCCAGGTCAAGGTCACACACTAGATGGGGGTGCTGGCTTTTCCCTGGAATCCTTGTTTTACTACATTCCACACACCTCTGACCAGATGCTGTGCATGTCAGAGTGCGTGACCATTTCTTTGGTGATTGCATGGTACTGTCTCGCAGGTGTCATCACCCAAAGTCATGTAGCACATGAACGAAAGAGATCCTTTCAGTGACACTGGCTCACTCTTTCTTTGGAAGAACCATTCCATGGGCACCGGAGCCATTTTCGAACTACGAATTGGGCTGTAAAGTATGAAGCTTCTTCTGTTAAAACAAAGCATGATTATCTTTCTTCTGGGATTAGTACTATGAATGTTTTCAGCTATACGAATTGATCTGAACCTCCAAACTGCCTGTATGAAGTTGGTGCATTTTTAAGGAAGCATTGCAGCTAGAACTTCCCCGAGGTTTGCACCCAGACGTATGGCATTCCTTAGCTGGTTGAGGATATTGAGATGGGGTCAGGAAAGGTGTGCTCAGATGTCAAGATTATCTCAAGGACACAGGGATGGAGGACACGTCCATGGTTTTCAAAGCACATGTTCATGATCTCAGCTAAATTGATACTCATCACAACCCAGAGAGACAAGCAGAACAGATACTGTATTTATTCACTGACGACACTCAGGGATATGTCCAAAGGTATAGAAGAAGGTACAATGGAGGAGAAGGTACCATGAAGAAGGTATGAAGGGAAAGAAGTACTCTTTTGATTTTATGTATTTTGACAAAAGTACGAATGATAATTACAGTTTTTGGTGAAGTGACTTGTTTGAACCCATTCTTACCACTACATTTCACTCAGTGGAAGATCTGGGGAACATAACTACTCTAATGATAGCTGCCATGACCCACAGACATCATTTCCTTCTTTCACAGGAGTGTCGCTGGGAAATGTGGTTGACTGAGTGCCTCATCTGTTCCTCATCAAGTCATTTGACGAGACTTTTACGATCTGCTTGTGGACGTGCTGGAGAATTATGGGGTGGAGGCTGGCATAATGAGGTGAATTACTAAGTGGCTAATGGTGTCCAAAGGAAATGTTGACTCAGTAACCCAACGATTTTTGGTGTTCATGAACTCCGTCGCCAGTTCCACATTGCTGAGTTGTTTTTTTTTTTTATCAGTGCCATAGACAGATATGCTGAAGTCAGTGTTTTCACATTTATCGGTGGTGTGAACCTGGGAGGTGAGGCCTGATGGAAGAAGGGGAGGGATCTATGAAATCCACTTTGATTGGCATCCTGGAAGACGCTTTTGTTTGGGTCAGCTCATCCAAATCCCACAGATAAACTACCTTCTCACATACAATAAAGCAATAGGATTTAATATCAGTTAAAGCTGAATGGAAGCTGTGGTATACCCACTGAACTGGCAGTTTGATCTCAGAGTTTATAGAAACAAGGTATCTAGGTGGGAATCTGATTAGGCCACACTCAAGGAATTGCCGCTCTGGAAGGGGCCCCTCAGTCAACAGTGGTGTGGCAGGAGAGCGTGTCCTGAGGGTGGAGGTGCAGCAGATCCCTCACCTGGGAAGGTGGTTGAAGGAACCAGAGGTCTTCCATGAGCCAAACAGAAGAGGTGGAGGCAAGAAGTCAGCGGTCATTTCCTGCGTATATGTGAAAAGCTGTCTCAGGGAAAAATGATTCTTGTTTTTTTTTTTTTAACTCTTAAGATTTAAAACCAAATGGGTAGATGGCATCAAATGGGGTGGGTCACACAGAGTTGGGGTTGGTTCTTCATCCCAGATTCTACACGCCCACAGAAGGGAAGACTGAAGATGGCGGCAGACCCCATGACTTTGGAGCTCACTAGGAGAGTTTACGGGGGAAATGCTCCTTAGCAGAGGTAGAAGTCATGCTCAGCTTTGAGTAATGAGGAGGCTTCGGATTTAGGTTTTCTTTTTGAAGTTAATTGATTTGAATTCAAATTAATTAACATACAGTGTAGTATTGATTTTAGGAGTAGACCCCAGTGATTCATCACTCACATACGACACACAGTGCTCATCCCAGCAAGTGCCTTCCTTAATGCTTGTCACCCACTTAGCCCAACCCCCTCCACCTTCCCTCCAGCAGCTGTCACTGTGTTCTCTGTATTTAAGAGTCTCTTATGGTTTGCCTCCCTCTCTGTTTTCTTCTTATTTTTCCTTCCCTTCCTCTATATTCATCTGTTGTGTTTCTTAAATTTCACATATGAGTGAAATCATATGATATTTGTCTTTCTATTATTTCACTTAGTCTAATACCCTCCTGTTCAAATTATGTTGTTGTAAATGACAAGATTTAATTCTTTTTCATCACCAAGTAGTATTCCATTGTGTGTGTGTGTGTGTGTGTGTGTGTGTGTGTGTGTGTGTACCACATCTTTTTTATTCATTCATCAGTTGATGGACATTTGGGTATTTTTCCATAATTTCACTATTGTTGATAGCGCTGCTATAAACATTGGGGTGCACATGCCCCTTTGAAACAGCATACCTGTATCATTTGGATAAATACTTAGTAGTGCAATTGCTGGGTTAGAGGGTATTTCTATTTTTAATTTTTTGAGGAATCTCTATATATTTTCCAGAGTGGCTGTACCAGTTTTCATTTCCACCAACAGTGTAAATGTGTCCCCCTTTTCCCACATCCTCACCAATATCTGTTGTTTCCTGAATTGATGATTTAATTTTTTTATACATTTATTTATCTTTGAGAGACAGAGAGTAAACAGGGGAGGGGCAGAGAGAGAAAGAGACACAGAATCTGAAGGAGGCTCCAGGCTCTGAGCTGTCGGCACAGAGCCCAATGCGGGGCTCGAACCCATGGACTGTGAGATCATGACCCAAGCTGAAGTTGGATGCTCAACCTACTGAGGCACCCATGCACCTCCGAAGTAGTAATTTTAGCCATTCTGATAGGTGTGAAATGGTATCTCATTGTGGTTTTAATTTGTATTTCCCTGATGATGAGTGATGTTGAGCATCTTTTCATGTGTCTGTTGGCCATCTGGATGTCCTCTTTGGAGAAGTGTCTTGAAGTACCTCCAGAAGTCATGCAAGCAGCAGGAAGAACAGCTTGGCGGACAGATGAGAGGTTGGAGAACGTGGCGGTCATGAATGGGAGTTTTATCAGTAGACTCACATTTGAATCCAGGTAGCCATGCACCTTTGCTGGCTATGCAACCTAGAGGTAGATGGAACGATGTCCTCCCCCATGTCCTAATCCTTGGAACACTGGAGTATGTTATGTTACATAACAAAGGGGAACTGAGATTGCATAAGGAGTTGATTTTGCTGAACAGCAAATAGGGAGGGTATCTGGGAGGATTCGGGGGAGGGAAATATAATCACACAGGAAGAGGAAGGCAGAAGATCAGAGTCGGAGCGAGGAGTGATCAGGGGAGAAACGTCAAAGCCATGGTTGGCTTTCCAGGTAGGGGATGGACCCAGGATCCAGAAAATGCTGGCAGCTTTTAAAGAGGGGAAGGGAAGAGAAACATTCTCTCTCAGAACCCTCAGGAAGGAAGTCAGCCCTGCCCACCTTGATTTTTCTCCCAGTGGGGTCCGTTTTGGAAATCCTGAGTTCCAAAACTCAAACAATACATTTGGGTTTGTTACATTACAAATACTGAAATACAGATTCAAAACTGAAATAACACATTTTTGTTTGTTACAGCAGCAGTAGAAAACTGAAACGTGTGGGTTAGTTCGATCCCTCTGAGACAGTTTTATTTAATGTGTAAAGCAGAGATATTAATAACTAATAATATTAATCCTAGAATTCTTTTAAGTAAAGTACGTAAGACCCTACTTTACGTAATTGTGTGTGTTCAGGAAAAAGATCGTCATCACTATTATTATGAAAGACAGTTTTATGCGTGAGTTTCCCCACAACATCATTTAGGGGCCACAAAAACTCCTAACGGTAATCAATATACTCCTTGCAGGACCTCCTACTACCACCCTTGTTCCCCTTGTATCAGAAAACATCATCACTAAAATACAGATCCAGAGACTCCTGCCTTCCTCATTCCAGTTTTTGGAGGAAGATTAATTGGCCCAACTGCCCAGTTTGGGCCAAGTACCTATTTACCCACTCTTAATATGATTGACTATATGGAGAATAGGAAAGGGTAATTTTCAGAAAAGCAGTACTAAGCAAATTGGAAATCACTACTGGTCTAGTGTAGTTTGGAGTCCCATGGTTGGTTGTCTAGAATACACATCCACGTGTGTGCACGTACACACACACACACACACACACACACACACACCCCACACAGGGTTATTGTATCCAGAGGTAATAGCACAGAACTGTTACTCTCTGGTTGAAACCACTTCTTCCCATGCACAGTCTTCAAAGGGCACTGGTGTAAGTCCTCACAACCTGCAACACGGCGCTAAGTGTCCATCACATCTGATGTGAACTGGTGGAGACAAACCAAGATGGAAGCGGTGAAGCACCATTCACTGGTCAAAGGTTCAGGGCCCCTGTTGTTTTCTTCTGGTTAGGAAAGTAACGTACATCCCTTTGTTGACATGTTGCCCTGGATGTGGGTTGAAGCCCTTGGTCAGTCTGGCTGGAGGCCACAGCTTCTGTCTGTTGAATGATTTTTTTTTTGTTCTAGGGCCCTTCTGGACAGGCCTGAGAGAGTAAGTGGGCAGATTTTCATGTGGTGTGGATGAGTGTGGGCTAGTCATTTGTCTAATCCATTCCCAAGGTGCATCTTGGAGATTGAGGGGGAATTCTCAAGATTCTCTTGGCTAAGCTTGTGACCTAACTACCTAAAATATTGCTAAGATTCCTTTCTCTTGTTTTTGAGGTATACATTTGTGAATTTTCAATGCCCGACATTTTGAATAATCATGATTTTTACTCATCAGGGCCATTAAAGGAAATTGCCCATGCTTGGGCAACTTTGGGGCTTTTTTATCTTTTTAGTTCTGACTTTAATCATCTATAGAAGGTATGCATGGGGAAAATAAGCAGGGATGTGAATCTTGGGGGATGTATTCTTAAACATGACTGGACTGTAATCCCAGACTTCCAGTTACATTCAAACCTTCAAAGCAAATTTGCTTATGTTCATTTTCCCCCTTCATTTAACACAAATTTATGGAAAGTCTATTATGTTCTAGACATTGTTCTAGGCATTGTGAATATAACCATGAGTGCAACAAAATTGCTCTTTTCAGGTCGCTTACGTTTTAGTGGAAAAACACTAGATCAAAACTGTGAGCTCTTCAGCGAAATCCAGCCTCCCTTTCTTTGGGCGCATACTAAACCTCTATTTCTCAATGTCCCTTCAAGCTACATATGGTCCTATTACTGAGCCCTTTCCAATAAAATGAGTAAAAGTGATATGTCCCCATTGAGGACAATGAAAACCTCCCTGTGCTTCTCCCCTTGGTTTATCATCTTCTGTTTCCTGGATCTGGGGGATGGATGACGGAGGCACACAATGGAAGGCGTGTGCACCTCTGAATCGCTGCGTGGAGGAGGTCTGCCCTCCTGCGGACTTGAATACCACCCCAGGTCTGTTAGGTGAGCAAGCAATAAAACTTGTGTTATGTTGAGATACTGTCTGTTTGAGTCTATTTGGTATTAATCAGTTGAGCCTACACTAAATAATATACAAAGATAGGCAAATAAATATATAACATGTCTGCTGATGGGTAAGTGCTGAGCAGAAAAATGTAGCAGAGTAGGATAATTGAGTCTGATGTGTGTGCATGTGTGTGCGTGTGTGCGTTAGTGTGTGCACGTGTTCATATGTGTGTGCTTGTGTGTTCATGTGTGTATGTGTGTGCATGTTAGCATGTGTGCATGTGTGTTAGTGTGGGCATGTGTGTGCATGTGTGTTAGTGTGGTTAGTGTGTGTATGTGTGTGCATGCTCATGTTAGTGTGTGTGCATGTGTGTTAGTGTGTGCATGTGTGTGTGCATGTGTGTGTGTGCTTCATAAGTGGTGCTGAGCCTTTCTGAGAAGCAGTCATCTGAGCAGTCATCTGAAGGAAGTGAAGAGGGGAGCCAGCCATGAAAACGTCTGATGCGAGGAAGGGGTGTGGTAACCAGGGGGCCCCCAGGCAGGAGTAACCACAAACACAAAAGCGCTGATATCGGCCTGGTTGGGGATCAAAGGAGCTAGCACCCTGAATTCCTCTGTCTCTTCCCAGACACCCTCATCCCAGGCACGAGCACCTCTCATCTTCCTCACCGACACACCAACTTCTGCCTTAGACAGTGGCGTAGTCTCACACTGGCATGTTGATCTGGAACTGCCTTATTGTATTGCCAGAAATAGAGAGAAAGAGGCCCTTTAACAAATGATAAACCTGCTCTGCTGTTTGTTCTGCTTCTGCGGGGTCACCTTGGAGCGGAGCTGGCATTCTCTCTCGTCTCCTTACTAAGACGGAAAGAGAGGGTCAAGACGTCTTGGTACCGTGAGACTTGTCACCTAGTCTCCTAAAGCGCTGGCCTCAGTGGGGGATCTGAGCCCAGGAGATAACAGGAATCCTCAGCTTCCCTTCTCGGGATGGAGGGGTCTTGACGACTATCCCCTCACCTCTATTTACCCAGTTCCATAGGTCAGGATCAGTTACCTGCAACTAACTTCTGGTTTTTCTTCATATAAATATCTTGCTAATAAATAGAGAGGCCTCTAAGCAACAGGGGAATTTTTAATGATTACTGAATTGGCTTATGGAATCCAAAGACTAAAACCATAGATTAAACACTCTCTGGACGCTGCCTGTGTGTCTGAACCAACAAACAAATAGACAAACTTTCTACTTTCTTATGGATGTGTTTATTTAACCGTGATGCGTGCATCCACCTGGACACAACAAAAGTAACAAAGATCGTATGAAAGAAACCAAACCAATGAAGAAGATCATTGCAAAATGAGAGAGACTGAAGAAAGAAAAAACAGGATAGAGGCAACAAACAAGTTGCAAGGCATACACAGGAGAGAAGAAAGGGGAAATAGTTACGCAAATACACTGGAAAAATGCACAAAATCTTGCGCATCGCCTTCTCTGCCTTGCACAAGGTGATTCTTAGCGGCATTGCCTATGGGATAATCGCACAGGCTTTGGAATCCCACGGACTAGTGTTTTGATACAATATTTACTACTTATGACCTATGCATTCTCCAGCAAATTATTTAGTTTCATAGAGTTGTTTTCAGAATTCAAAAATATAATGCTTATAAAATACATGTCAAGTACTTGGAATTTGTGAGCTCCAGTAATGTATATTTAATTGCAATATATTTTAGAATCAATGTCTCCATCCAATTAACCCTCACTGGGTATCTGTTTCTTAACACAGCATATTTGTCCCTATTCTTAAAGGCTCTGTTATCTATTGGGAGCCTAGGCAGCGAAGAGTTAATGGAATGAAGAAACAGATCTGTCATTTTCCTTATTTTGAGGCTGAGCACACAGTGGGACTCACTAGCTCCCACATATGTCCCGTCGATCTTGAAGGTAGTGAGCCCGGACAATGAGTTCTAGCCAGGGAGAAGGGCTCTGAGTGCTACCTGGTGAGAGAGAAAGCAGGCACGCTCTTCAATCCCTCCATGATGAATGAATCCCATGGTTTTGATGATGCAGCTGCAAAACTGTTGAGGCATCAGTAGCCTGGGTCCTTGAGTGACTGTGTGGGGCCGAGGCCAGGGCTGCATCATACAGGACACGTAATGTGAGTACCAACCAACCTTTTGTTGTATTAAGCTCTTGAGATTTTGGTGTTGCTGCTTACGACACATGACCTAGCCCTCCCCGGCCAGCACCGTCCCACTGACGAACCGCTTGAGCAACGATGGAGAAAGACCAGCTGATTTCTCACATTCAAAGAATCTACATTTCTACAAATTGCTACCATTGGCGAGAGTCTCATTACAGGTTTTCTGTCTGCCACCACAGTGTCATTCTTGCAGGGAGAGAAGCGATCACCTCCATCCCTTTTACCGTAACACCTGGCACAGTGTTTAGCACCCACTGAACACCATCATGGTCCTCAACTGTTTTTTGGTCATTACCCAATATGATCCAAGAACTAGAACATGACTCAGTGTCCTTGACCTGAACTCACATTTTCATTTGCTTACTTAATTCCTCTGAAATCATTGACGTTCTGACCGTAGGAAAACCATCGGATTGATTTGGTCGATTTTTAGGTTAAGATATTTTCACATATTCATTTTATTTCCTCTATGACATAAGTCAGCTGAGGGAAATATCACATATCACATGCTTCTGAGAAAAATAGAAAAGTGGAATTAGATTTTAACTTTGATTCCACATAGAGGAATTACAACACTTCTTGGGAGCTCCCTAGAAACTCATAAAATACAGCGCTAAAACTAACCTGAAGTTCTAAGAAAAGAGAAATTTAAAAATAGTTAAGATGGTTTCATTTCTTTTACATCTTTGGTCCCCAGTTTCCCCATCCGTGAAGTGAGGATAACTTTACAGGTGAAACAATTAGAAAGCAGTCAAATCAGGTGCTTAAGAGCACAGACTTGGTGCCAGACCATATAGTTCCCATCGGAACATTACTAATATGGGCACATTACTAATCTTTCCTGTTCCTTGGTTTCCTTGTTTATAACATAGGGTTAAGAGTACTTATTCTGTAGGGTTGTTGTGACTTAGGTGAGTTAAGATTTCCAGCACCACCGAGCACATAGCTGTCAATATGTGTTAACTACCTCCGTGGCTGAAAGTTTTATTTAAAATATCCCAAACCGTCCCTCCTTAATATCATATGGATGTATTTCCAGTGTTTTCACTACTTGTATTATTGTAGACTCTTATGTTTTGCCAAACTCTAATTTTGATACAATGTGTTATCAAAGAAAACATTTCCTTTTGTCCCCTTTTCAAAAATAAAAGTTGAGAAAATTATCAACAGGGAAGATGCTGGCCAGCTCAAAACGACGCGGAAGGGAGACCGTTCTTCTAAAAAAGGAGCTCCGCTGAGTAAACAGTCCCCAGAGTGGTCCTGAGTGTGCTCCAGATGAGTAATGATTTATGAACAGGAAATCTGGTCGGCTGGGCTTCAGTTAAACAGTGTGGGTAGATGGAAACCAGATGTCTGACCTTCATCGCCGAGGCCCACAGAGCGAGCGGTGTGAAGAGGCGATGGGGGTGAGGGGAAGGAGAGAGACTGGCGGACAAGGAGACAATAGAGGAGGGCGTAGCAAGGGACCAAGAGAAGAGGGACAGAGAGGGGGCCACACAGGCAGGGACTGGTGGAAATAGAACGCCCTCCAAAGTCAACGCCTGAGAAATTTCATCAGCCAGAAAACCTGGTGCTTGTTGAGGATAATACGTTTTGTTTTAATCTATGTTTGCAAGGCAGCAGATGAAAAAGTTCAGACATCTTCACTTCTACTACTTGGAACACAAAGACCACATGTGTGCGAGGGTGTGTAAATACACACGATGTATTTTGAAATGTATTTCTTTTTTTAAGTTGTTTTTAATGTTTATTTATTCTTGAGAGAGAGACAGAGACAGAATGTGAGTGGAGGAGGGTCAGAGAGAGAGACACACACAGAATCCGAAGCAGGATCCAGGCTCTGAGCTGTCAGCATAGAGGCCGACATGGGGCTCGAACCCACAAACTATGAGATCGTTAGCCGAAGTTGGATGCCCAACCAACTGAGCCACCCAGGTGCCCCTTGAAATGTATTTCAGTGAAATACCCTCTTCTCTTCTAAGGAAATCTTTGAGGGTCCAGTTTCTTAAAAGCTGAAAATGAGACTTTCAATATGATTCTAGCAAAGAGAAGAGAATTTAAGGGTATGTTCTTCCCGATCACCAAACCAACACAAGGGAAATCAGAGACCTGTAAGAAGGATCAGCAAACTAGAGCCTGCGGACTGACTTTTGCCCGGAATCTGTTTCCCTACAGTCTCCAGGTTAAAAGCTTTTCACATCTTCAAAGGGCTGCGGGGAGGAAAAAAGAAAAAGGATAATAAGATGGAACACGACTGTGCATCGTCCACAAAGCCCCACATATCTGCTATCTGGTGCTTCACAGAACAGTTTGCCTCTGATCTGGAGCTCAATGCATTTGCAAGGGATGAGCGTGTGCAACACAGGGCAGCTTGATAAAGCTGGGAATGGAAACATTCTTAGTAATGTTTTTGTAGGTCTATTGAGTTCTGGTTGGATTTAAGTTCAGATGCTCAAGTCATGCTAATCCATTGTGCCTCATCCTTGAAAATGAGCAGAGCTAACAGGCGGTGCACGTCGGGGGAGGGCGGGGACGAAGGGTTCTCTGGCTGCAGCACAGGCGAAAGCACATGATGTTCTGGGTCTGCTCAGTGTTGTGTCCGCGTCCAAGCTCCGAGCTGGCGCTCACCTTTCAAACCTCGTAAAGGAGAATGAACAATAAGGGAAAAGTCTCAGAAGAATGTACCTCGGGCTTTGGCGAGACCCAAAGAAGAAAGCTCGCAGAGAGAGGCCATTAGCAGATTGTACCCTTTCGTAGATAAAAGTCACCCTGATCAAATAACGATGTAATAGACAAAGCCAGTAATTAAGCTCAGGGCAACTGAAACTTATTGGGTGTTTATAGCCTGTGGGTATTGTGCTAAGCACTCGCCCCGAATTCTGTTCAGTCCTCATAATGACCTTCTGAGGACCAAGGAACAGACTCAGAGGTAAGGAAACATTTCCAAACCAAATGGCTGTGAAGTGGCAGGCGTAATCTGAGAGCAGACGGGCCCGACGGAAAGTGTTTGAAGATAAATATACAGGGTGCAAATGGAATTGAAAGTAAATCTTTGGAAATGAAAACTGGTGCAGTCACTCTGGAAAACAGGATGGAGTTTCCTCAGAAAATTAAAAATAGAACTACCCTAAGACCTAGCAATTGCACTAATAGGGATACAGGTGTGCTGTTTCAAAGGGGCACATGCACCCCAATGTTTATAGCAGCGCTATCGACATTAGCCAAAGTATGGAAAGAGCGTGAATGTCCATTGACAGACGAATGGATAAAGAAGGTGTGATACACACACACACACACACAGAATGGAGTGTTACTCAGCAACTGGATGGAACTGGAGGGTATTCTGCTAAGCAAAATTAGTCAGTCATAGAAAGATAAACATCATATGACTTCAGTCATAAGAGGACTTTAAGATACAAAACAGATGAACATAAGGGAAGGGAAGCAAAAATAATACAAAAACAGGGAGGGGACAAAACATAAGAGACTCAAATATGGAGAACAAACAGGGTTACCGGAAGTGCTGTGAGGAGGGGAGGGGCTAAACGGGGAAGGGGCATTAAGGAATCTACTCCTGACGTCATTGTTGAGCTGTATGCTAACTAACTTGGATGTAAAAATAAATTAAATTAAAAAAAGAAAATAAATCTTTATTATCCGTATTTTATCTCCCCTTTCCTTTTAAAAACCACGGTAATAAAAACCACCTCGCATAGGCACGTGGATGTCCCAAAGTCTCATTCCAACTTTTATTTTCCGTGTAGTCTGAGATGTAGTGTGACAGGCCATCCTCAGGATTCTGTACCCCAAGACTGTCCTTCCAGGAGACTCTGATGCTCCATTTTTCTTCCTGGAAAGTCTGCTCCTTGGTGCCCAGATCCACGGTCTACACAATATATTGTGACTTCACTATACTAGGAAATAAAATCTATTTATCAACATGGCATTTCCCTTCCATAACTGCTTCCAAATGGGCTCTTATCTGATAAGCGTGCAGAGGTCCCCACGTCCCACTCAGCAGAGGCACCGCGTGGGAAATTCAGACTGTGCTGAAGGAAAGGTGAACGTGGTCATTCGGCCACAGCGAGTTAGGGGACACCCACAGCTTTGCTCCAACAGTTTGGAAGACGGTGGTCAGCTGGGCCGGTCAGGGTCAACCCCGCTCCCTGGAATTTAGCTTGCACTAAATTATTCTTCGCAAGAAGTCTCCTACAAATTCTTCTCTTTGCTCTTATGTTAGGGACATGTCTGATGCTTGCCAGGCTTTTCCCTTATCTTTGTTTTTATGTAGTTAGGGTATGATGTGTTCTTGGTGTGTTTTTTCTTCTTCAGCGTTTATCCTGTTTGGGGATTCTCTGACCTTCTTGTGTCTGTGGTCTGATGTCTTTTACTGGTTTGATAAATTCCTGTCCGCTATCTCTTCAAATATTTCTTCTCATCCCCACCCCCCTCCTCCCTCTCTTCCTTCTGCTGTTAATCATGCTAGAACGTCTCAATATTGTCCCGTGGCCTTTGGGTTCTCTGTTCTATTTCTTGTGCTCTTTTTTTCTCTTTGTGCTTTGGCTTGGTCATTTTCACCGGTCCACCTTTATGTCCAGTGATTCACTGGCTGTGTTGAGTCTAGAAGTGAGCCCATGACTGCTTTCTCAATAGCTAATTTGACTTCTAGCATTTCCATTTGACTTCTTTGTGATAGCTTCTCTCTGCTGACTTTCTTTATCTACTCAGGCATGCTGTCCACTTTTCCCACTAGAGTCTTTAACATATCAATCATAGGCAGTTTACATTCTCAGATGGTTTCAATTTCGAGCTATCCCTGAGTCTGGACCCATTGATTATTTTGTCTGATGGTGGTGGATCTCTTTTGTCTTG
The DNA here is from genome assembly GCA_004023785.1 of Mungos mungo. Classification (NCBI taxonomy): domain Eukaryota; kingdom Metazoa; phylum Chordata; class Mammalia; order Carnivora; family Herpestidae; genus Mungos; species Mungos mungo. The sequence goes on along the minus strand of PISW01002603.1, from coordinate 103,894 downwards.
CTTTTTTCCGTATGTCTCATAAATTTTTGGTCAGATGTCAGACACCATAAATGGAACAGAAAAGTCTGAGGTGGACTGTATTCATTCTTGGAAATGGTCACGCCTTCTTTTTTGATAGCCTGCTAGGTGGAGGTGAAGTCAATCTTGTGAGGAGTTGAGCTGGCTTGATTTTGGGGGGCTCCTCAGCATCCCCACTCTGCTTTCAACCTCCTCTGGGAGACTATTCCTCCGACAGCCTCCCTGTCCATGGCCTTGCCCTTCTCTAAGCACGAGACTGTGGTTTCTCACTTCTCGGTGAGGACCTCTGGCTTGTTCAGGCAGATGATGGGGGCTGCCCTGGCCCACCCTTCATCTTAGGCAGACTCTGTGTGTTTGGGTCTCAGGGATGAGTCTTTCTCAATGTCCTTCCTCTCTTCTTCATGGCAACCAAATTATCTTGTAGCCAGTCCTTTCCCCACAACAGAGATATCTAATGGTTTTGGTATAGAATCATAGGTCCAGGTCTTTTCTGACTTTCCCCCAGGGAGAGAGGAATTTGTTTTCTCTCTTTCCAGAGATACAACGAGACTTCACTTACGCCCTGGGGGTGACAGGTTTGCCTCTCCCACAGTGGCCTGACCTTGTTGCATATGCCAGTTCCTCCCCCAGTTGTGCCCCAGCCAGGGAGGCAGGCGCTCTTCCATCGCTCACCCAAACCCCAGCCTCACCAGTGAGCACCAGATTGATAGCTGCAATCTGCCTTTGTATCCGGGAATCCCAGCAGCGCCTTACTGTCCTACCCCATACTTGGCTTTACAAAGTTGTTACCAAATTCCTCTTATCTGCTGAAGTCCTCTTATCCGCCCCTATGGTGCTTGGAATGTCTTCCTCGTGGGTTTGCTTTCTGTTTCTCTTTTGCAGGGACCAGTTTCTCCTTAGATTTCAGGCTACTCGGTGGCCCTGCAACCTCCGCACCCTGCTTGTAATTTATCTGTAATTTATCTGGCTTTTCCTTACTGTTGGAGTAGACTGATGTGTCTTCCTCTTTTCTACATCCTACACAGAAGGAGCACCTCATTTCTATCAGAATTTGAATTGGGAAATTTGGGTAACTGCCAAGTTATCAATGAGAAGAGAAGACACACAAACAGAAGTGTAAACAGGTAAGGGGCCAAAAGAACAGCTTGATCTGGTCCCTAGAGTTTCCCTGAATCCACCCAGGCCCTGAATTCTTTCTAGGCATCTGCGAGTGCTGCCTGGACATCAGGGTTCTGGATTTCCACGAGATGCTTGAGTTCTTTAGGGCCACTTGGTACCTGTGTTCATTCATTTATTCATTCGGTCATTTGGGGCATCCTTATTAAGAGCATCCTCTCCTGGGTGCTGAGAATTCACCAGCAGACAAGCAGACACAACTCTTTGAAGTCCTGGCAGAGACAGGGTTGTGGGCAGAGTTTAGCCTGAAGAGAACGGGCTCCGGTCATCCTGAGGGACTGTGGCATTTAAGGGTAAAGAGGAGGAGCTAGAGAAGAAGACTGCCAGGGATTTGAGGAGACAGTAGTGTCACGGGGACCCCTAACACTCCTGGGGGCGGTGGGGGAGAAATTGCCTGAGTTTTTGAGGAAGTGAGGAAGCTATCCCAGCAAAGAAGCCTGATTTAAGCAGAGGCAACAGCAGGTACAAAGTGGAGAGCACACGGGAAACTGCAAATTGTAGGGGGGATGGGGAGTGGGGCGCGGGGCGATCAGGGCAAGAGCTGAGGCCGCAAGATGAGGGGCAGACCCTAAAGGGCTCTCTGTTCCATTTGAGAGAAGCATGGACTCTGTTCTGAAGCTTACTGTGGTCATTTGAGTATGTTAAGCAGGGAATGCAGCATGACCTGATTTGCATTTTAGGAAGTTCACCCAAGAAGGCTCTGGAATCCAGGCGGGAAGAGTGGGGGGAGGGGCACAGTGGAGTCCAGAGTCACACAGGGACTCCAGCAGCAGCACGAGAGGAGTCACAGGTATATGTCACACACCTACAGAGCTCCAGAATCTTGCATTTTCATCTTCTAAGTACGATTCTTAGAAAAATAGGTGATTAACTACAACTCATTGGTGGCAGTCCAGATAAAATGCATCACAGTGGGAATGTCATTTAAGGTTGTTGAGTAGCAGGTGTTACGAGTTGGTGCTACTGTGTGTCTTTTCTGGAACCCACTGTGCATCTAGCCCCATTTCCTACAGCACACACAAAGGGCTATCCCAAATTATTCCCTGTTTTTTCCTCAGCCGCTGGGGCACAACGTTATCTACCTTAATACCATGGTTAAGTGGGTTGTCGCTGAATGCCAATTCCTTGGCGATGTGAAATTTATGAAAATATTCTGTCTTCCCAAGGAAAAGCCCAAGCAGAATTACCAAAGTGTAGCCATTAGCGATTCTAGACAAGTCAGCCCAATACAACCCAATTTAAAAATTGTGACGCTGCATCTGGTTACAGCACAACCACGAAGTGTGGCTGGGTTGACGTCTCTAGGGCTCATGACGGAGCTGGCCAAGCAGCGAGACACAAGCATGATCACTGCCGAGGCCTGTGTGAATGTCCTTCTGTGACAACAAGTATTAAACCTGCAACATTAAACACCGGACTGAATAAGGTCGAGGAGGGTGGAGGGGACATAAAGGGGTTGGGGGCGGTAGATGATCATCGTTCACGTCTCCACCAGGATGGTTATAAAAGGGGTGAAGGGAAGGACTTTCTTCTGCACGCTCCATCTTGGATCCAGAAACATCTTGGGCTTTGAGCTGAAATGAGAAACTTAAAAATATCCAGTCATCATCAAGGTGAACTCGTCCCAATTGTGCTCCAGGAGAGCCAGACCCTGTCCCCTCCCCCTACAGGACTCAGGACAGCTTCCGAGCTGATGCTGTGCTTCCTGCTTGAAGAACACAGGCTTTCATCAGCAAGTGGCTCCTCTCTGTCCTCGGCTCTTCGTACTTCTGCTCCTCCATCTAGATGTTCATGACGAAGCGGCGCATTTCTTTCCTTCTTTCCTCCCTCCTCACTTCTCTTCCTCTCACCTTCCAAAAGTAGTTGAGCATCTTATGTCCCCAGTACTAGGAATACACCAGTATAAAAACAAAAATCTCTGTTCTTGTGGAATTTGTATCCCAGGGGGAGGGAGGTAATTTAATATGATCACTAAGTGAATTAAATTTTGCTACCTTTCGCCTCGTAGTGGAACCTCATGACCTGTGTTTGAATCTGCCCCCTGCTCACTTCCTGTACAATTTAAAACACGTAGCATCTCTGAGCTTCAACTTACAAAATGCCTGGGAGGATTAAGTGTCTTTTCACCAAACGCACACTGTTCTACAAGCCGGCGTATTATCATCTGTGTACGCACAACTGGAACTGCAGATCCAGTAAGCTTTACGGCATTTAAATGGCAGCTGGATTTCTAAATCCTATAATCCAGTGCCCTGTGTGTGGGCCCCTTTGTCTTTGAGATGAGATTTGAGTGATTTCCAAATTGAGGTCAAAGAACTTGGCAATGAATTTCTTGGGATCACCCCCAAACCAGCCTGTCTTTGAGAAAGCCTGCCATCCAGAAGAGCTGTGGTCAGTGGGACCTCCGGTTCTGTGCGGTTCACCCTGTTGGGGAGCGAGCCAGAGACTCAGCCAAGAGCCTCGCCATTTTCGTCATCGCTTATGCTCTCAACAAGTCAGATCATTGGGAAGCAAAACAACATTACGTTTTACATTGAACCTTTATTAGTAAAAGGAAACTTAAGCAAATATGAAGTTCAGGCAGGACCCCTTATACATGTACATGGGGCAAAACTTTTGTTGTTTACTTCTAGTTGTGGCAAAGTTACAGTAATTTTATTCTGATTTTGACTGTATGATATTAGAAGATGTGTCATGCTAAGCAAAATAAGTCAGGCAGAGAGGATAGATACCATATGTTTGCACTCATAGGTCTAACAGCAGAGACCTGGCAGGGGACCATGGGGAGAGGAAGGGGGAAAGAGAGCGGGGAAGAGTGAGGGACACAGATCAAGGAAGACTACTGAATACTGGAGACGAACCATGGACTGAAGGGGGAGGGGGAGGCCGGGAGGGGGTAATGGTCATGGTGGGGGGCACTTGTGGGGAGAAGCACTGGGTGTTATATGGAAACCAATTTGACAATAAACTATTAGGAAAAAAAAGAAGATGTAGACAATTTTCTTTAGGCCTCTAGAATTTGCTTGCCTAGAAATCTCTATTTGTCCTAGATTTTTCTGCTCTTCCTTATTAACATGACCCTTGTCTCATCTGGCTAAACTGTTTTTTTTTTTAATGTTTATTCATTTTGAGGGAGAGAGAGAGAGAGAGAGAGAGAGAGAGAACCGGGGAGGGGCAGAGAGGGAGAAGGAGACACAGAATCGGAAGCAGACTCCAGGCTCTGATTGTCAGCACCGAGCCTGATGTGAGACTAGAACCCTTGAATGGTGAGATCATGCCCTGAGCCAAAGTCAGAAGCTTAACTGACTGAACCACCCAAATACCCCTCATCTGTCCAAACTCTGATGTCCATCTTTCTGCCTACTTTTTCCTGCAGCACCCCAACCCCTGCCTCAAGCCAGTGACAGCCTCTGGCTTTGCCACCATGATGCCAGACATTAAGAATAGTTGCTTTAAAGAAGTTCTTAATTCACTTTATACTTTGATCTCTTGTAGCAGGGCAGTCCCTGGTCATTCTTTGAATAATCTGATTTTTCATTTGAAAATAGTTATTTTCTGAAGATGGTAAGACCCCAAATTTCATTTCAACCAATGAGAATATCAATATTAGGAATTGTTCTCTGTTTTGTAAGAAAAAGAAGAACAAGATTAATATCAGGAATTTCTTCACGTTAGCGATAAGAAATCATTGGTAGGGTCCTTCTGTGTCATTGTGCACCTACTGACGAAAGGGAAGACATTGTGTTGGCCATCAGGGCCCCGCCGTGAACAGACAGACGTGGTTGCTGTCTTCACGGGCCTGTCTCAGTGGGGACAGGTCAGAAATGAACACACTTACTAATGGGGCCAATATCTTTCTGGTTCAGCCCCGACCATTCACGCCTGACCCTGCAATCCTGGGTCTCTCCCCTCAGCCAAGGGGGACTGTACATTGCCCCTTGGATGCTGTAACTAAAGAATCGAAGTGGACAAGCTTTTTAGGAACCTTTTAACATAGGTTGAAACAAAAAGATTATTTGATTAACCCTCAAATTCAATTAACCAGAAACTGAGCCCCATTTTATTCTAGTTAATTGAAGTGTTACAAAGCGAGTCAGAAAGAGCTAATTATACCTCAGGGAGAATTTCCATATTTGCAAATGTTCTCAGCAGGATATTTTTTCCTGTGCCTCCTCATAACCTGGTGAAATTGGCAATACAAGTTTTGGTCTTATTTTATAGGTAGAAACACAGCTTTGACTATTTACTGTGTGGTAGAACCCCGTTCTATTAGTTATAGGGGTATAAAAATAAAATCGAAAGGACAGATTATTCAAAAAGTGACCTAGATTATGTTGCTAAAATAAGGAAATCTCAGTAAATTCAAGTACACAGGATGTAGATTGTCCGGAGGGACTTTCTCCCAGCTAAGGGAATGCTGGCGTGACCTCATTCAGAGACTATGGGTCAAGTGACTTAATGGGGCCAATTTTTCATCTCAAACCACTGGTGTGGGTGACCGCAGGAATTCCTGAAAGATAAAGAAGACGGATGATTCTCATGGTTTGGACGGGCTGCTACTGGAGATGTTCCCTTCTGGGTGGTTCATCGGGAGGGTCTAATATGACACGGGGCACGGCGGTGGCTTCCGGCATTTTCATTCCCTGGACCTTCCCAGCTGGATTAGCCCCCCCCCCCACCCCATACACAATACTAGTTGTTAAGTTTACTCTAACTCCAAACATATACAGAAGTTTTCTAAATTCAGGTGCAGAAATGTATATCTATCCCTCTAAAATTCCATCCAGTCAATCTGGGCTCACTCTTCCTGATTCCTACTCTAAAATGAGTGGGTCAGGGTTGAGGTGAAAAGCCATTCACAGCTCCAACTCTCTCCAGTTCTGTGATGATCGGGTCCTTCCGTGTCATGGGCTGCAATGTGAGTGCAGACTAGAATACAAAAGACCTTCCTCAGGAACCACCAGTGAGTGAGGACTGAAGAAATGTCAGGGACAAGAAGCAAGGGAAATAAAAGCAAAAATGAACTATTGGGATTTCATCTAGATGAAAAGCTTCTGCACAGAACAGGAAACAATCAACAAAACTAAAAGGCAACTGACAGAATGGGAGAAGATATTTGCAAATGACATATTAGATACAGGGGTAGTATCCAAAATCTATAAAGAACTGAGCAAACTCAACACCCTAAAAACAAATAACCCAGTTAGGAAATGGGCAGAAGACATGAATAGACACTTTCCTTAAGAAGACATTCAAATGACCAATAGACACAGGAAAAGATGTTCAATGTCACTCATCATCAGGAAAATACAAATAAAAACCACAGGGAGATACCGCCTCACACCCGTCAGAATGGCGAACATTAACACCTCAGGCAACAATAGACGTTGGCAAAGATGTGGGGAAAAGGGGAGCACTTTTCACTGTTGGTGGGATGAAAAGTGGTACAGCCACTCTGGAAAACACTGTGGAGACGCCTCAGAAAATTAAAGACCGAACTATCCTATGACCCAGCAATTGCACTCCTAGGTATTTATCCAAGGGATACAAAGAAGCTGATTCGAAGGGGCACATGCACCCCAATGTCTATAGAGTATTATCGACAATTGAATGGATAAAGAAGATGTGGTGTGTACACACACACACACACACACACACACACACACACACACAATGTAATACTACTTGACAATGAAAAAGAATGAAATCTTGTCATTTGCAACAACGTGGATAGAATTAGAGTATATTATGTTAAGCGAATTATGTCAGAGAAAGACAAATACTATGATCTCACTCATGTGGAGTTTAAGAAAGAAAACAGATGAACATAAGGGAAGGAAAAATAAGAAAAAGACCCTAAAAGACAGTTAAATACAGAGAACACACTGAGGGCTGCGGGAGGGGAGCGGGAGGGGGGATGGGCTAAATGGGTGACAGCCATTAAGGACGGCACTTTTTGGGATGAGTACTGGGTGTCCTATGTAAGAGATAAATCACCAGGTTCCATTCCTGAAGCCAAGACTACACTGTATGTGAACTAACTTGAATTAAAATAATAATAAAAAAAGAATCACTTGTGGGGCACCTGGGAGGCTCAGTCAGTTAAGTTTTCGACTTCAGCTAAGGTCATGATCTGAGATCCATGAGTTTGAGCCCCGCATCAGGTTCTGTGTTGACAGCTCAGAGCCTGGAGCCTGCTTTGGATTCTGTATCTCCCTCTCTGCCTCTCCCCACCTCAAAAATAAATAAACATTAAACAAAATTTTTTTAAAGAATCACTTGTTTTATCTACAGTCTGCGGTGAAGCTTCTGGCTCAGAACAAATGGACGGCCAGCCCTGCGCATCTAACGTGGGGTCTGAGATGAGAGGCCATCCTACCGGGCGGCCCCATGTCCCCCTGGCCTCCACGCTGCGTGCCACCTCACCACCCACAGACCTGTGACCTCTCACCACCTCTGCCCTGCCCTCGCTCCTGCAGGCCCTCCACCTGCGCTCTGAGTCCCCCCCTCTTTTCCTTCACAGGATCTCCGGGTGACAAGAGGATCCCCTGTCTCATTAGCATCTTCTCCATCACCCCAGGTGGCAACATAAGGTCTAATATCTCCTGTCCTGAAACAAACAAAATAAATGGCGGCATTGGCAAATTTCCTGAGTTCCACAAACTTCTCTGGCCCCCTGTCACTTCTCAGCCACAGGTCATGAGGAAGCCCCCCCCCCCCCCCCCCCCCCCCCCCC
>PISW01002603.1:0-95864 GCA_004023785.1 Mungos mungo | reverse complement strand
CAGCACCCCAGGGTTCAAGTCCCGGAAGTCTGAGCGTCACTCCCAGAGTCTGGGAGTCGAGCAGGGGCTGTCGGAACAAAATGAAAGAATCCAAAGTCAAAGGCAGAGCTTCATAATTTAGTTCACCGAACAAGCTAAAGAAGAAGAGAATCCATCCCAAGTATATGACGAACTTGCCAAATTTGTATCAGCATCCCATTATCACCCTCAACAACAAAAATCTTCTACTTCTGGGGCGCCTGGGTGGCTTTGTCAGGTAAGCGTCCAGCTTGATTTCCACTCAGGTCACGGTCTCATGGTTTGTGAGTTCGAACCCATGTCGGGCTCTGTGTTAACAGTATGGAGCCTGCTTGGGATTCTCTCTCTCTTTCTTTCTCTCTGCCCCTCCCCCTGCTCAAGCGTGAGCACTGTCTCTCTCCCTAAATAAATACATAAGTGCCTAAAAAAATCTTCTATTTCTTACAAAATAGATGGAGAAGATATTCTAGATTCCATTCAGTGTGAGGGCTGGGAAGGGAGAGGTCCACAGCACCAATCAGTTATTAAAATGACTGGGGCGCCTGGTGGCTCAGTCGGTTAAGCGTCCGACTTCGGCTCAGGTCATGATCTCACAGTTGTGGGTTCAAGCCCCGTGTCGGGCTCTGTGCTGACAGCTCAGAGCCTGGAGCCTGCTTCGGATTCTGTGTCTCCTTCACTCTCTGACCCTCCCCCACTCATGCTCTGTTTCTCTCTGTCTCAATAATAAATAAAACATTAAAAAAATAAAAAATAAAATGATTAACTCAGGTAGCAAACTGCTATTACCCTAAATACAGAGCAACAATGTGGAAGTTTTCCTATATTTTATTGCATTTAATAGTCGCAGGAAATGAAGGGTGAGTCAAGGACACATTTTCAGTCCCCATCACACACGGCCTGGGTGAGAACGCTTCACCGAACTTCCGCTCCGCAAAGCACCTTCGCTGAAACATCTTGATTCAACTCTAGAATAATGATGGATGATTTATAACATTGTAATTAATATATAATCCATACTATGCAATAACCTAATTAATAATCAGGTAGATGAAGATCCCAGGACATTGCAGGTCCGTCCCGGCTTCAGGTGTAAGTCGGGGAGTCCGCACCTGCTTCCGGGCGGGTCGGGGTGCCCACGGCTTTAACCGCAGGGCAGCGTTTCCTGCTCTACAAAATTGGGGGAGAACAGGAAGTCTTTGCTGAGCCTGCTTCTTCCGCGGAGTCTCGCACACCCTCTCCATCCGCAGGACCCCCCTCCCCCCACACCCGCCGAGGAGGGGGTCGCCTGCCAGGCTTGCCAGAGCCCGGGAGAATGTGGAGCGCGCCCCCTGCTCTGCCCAGACAGGGTCTTGAGGGACTCCGCCGGCTGGCATCAGGGAGCAAGGTGCCCAGTGTGGAAAAGGAATTCAGACTGTAATTTAGAGTTTTGCAACCAGTGCTTTTACAAACAGAAGGGCCATACACAAGCCTCGGGCCCTCAGGAGAGCCTGCCTCACCCGTGTTCCTGGAGGGAAATGCTAATAGGTACCTAATCCCTTCAAATGTTGTCCTGGCTGCATTTGCATATTCATTCACTGGGATTCTTTCTGCGCAGATGCTGTGTATATTAATCGAGTGGATAAATACTAAGTTCAAAGCACCTCCTCACATGGTACGTTTGCCCAACGGACTGGAGGCTATTTTGTTTACTTACATCCAGCTGAGTGCTTGGGGCGCTGTCCTGTCCAGGAAGCCGTCTTTTTGTTTGAACCGAAGGGCACGGAGAAGCCGGGAAGGGCATGGTTTTGGAGCCAGGCACGTGGGACGCGATTGGGTGGAGCCACTGGAAGTGTAGACGTGTTTGGGAGCCTCTCGGAGCCTCGCCTTGTGGATGGCGCTGGGGAGCGAGCAGGGAGGTCTGAAGTGCTGCGGCCGGGTGCTCAGCGAGTGGGGGCCCTTGTTCCCTGAACTGGGGCCAGTCCCGGGCTCAGCGCTGCGCGGGGCTGAGCTCAGCCTCTCTGCGCAGCACGGTCCCATCACTGTCCCCTTTTCCAGAGAAGGTGAGCATGGCCAAGGAGGGACCCAGGCAGTGTGGACCCAGGCTCTGAGCTCTTGGCTTCTTCTCCTTTAAAAAAAAATCTTTTTAAATGTTTATTTTTAAGAGAGACAGAGCATGAGCAGGGGAGGAGCAGAGAGAGAGGGGGAGGAGCAGAGAGAGAGAGAGAGAGGGAGACGCAGAATCTGAAGCAGCTCCAGGCTCTGAGCTGTCAGCACGGAGCCCGATGTGGGACTTGAACTCACGAACCACAAGATCATGACCTGAACTGACGGTTAACGGACTGAGCCCCCCCAGGGGCCCCTAAGCTCTTTGCTTCTTGAGGCCCCCGTGCAAACAAGGGGTCCTGGTGAGTCACGGACTCACCCCTACAATCTTCTGGGGGGACGCAGTGTACCACGTGCACCGTGCACCAGAGAGCGTGGGGGTGAGGACGGTGCCCGGAAAGGAAGGCAGACCTGTGGGTGAGGGTGCCCGGGAAAGGTGGCCCCAGAGGGGCAGAGGAGCGTGGGGAGAGGGGTGGGACGGGGCGCGTGAGAGGGGCTGTGGGGACTTGTGTGAGCGACCGCGTGGTGCCCAGGCCCGTGTGCACCTTGCACACACAGCGGGCAGCTGGGTCAGAGCCGGATCGCAGTGTCAGAGTTGAAGCTATTTCAAGAGTTGTCTGTGATATATAAGAGCTGAGGTCTGGAAACTTCTAGAAGAGGCAACTGCCTTGCCCAGTGTGACAGCTTCTGAGTTATTTTCTTTGGCAGCCGATGCCTGTCGTTGGTCCAGACGCGCCGCCGCCCACCCCTGCGGGTTCCAACCCCGGCTTCGCACCTGCCCAGCGAGGCTTCCCTGGAAAAGCCGTTTCCACGGCAACAGGCCCTTTAAGAAGAAACGGTGTGAGGTCACTGGGAAAGAAATAGCTCCGTTTTCACCCTCCTTGCGCCAGGATACAGGGGTTTGGTGGTTTTTGTCAGCCGATAGAAGAATAAAGGAGACTCTGTGTTTATGAGTGAGGATAATTACACGAAATTCTTAGTACACTTACATATCCGAGCGTCTTCCCGGAGAAAGTTGTTGCTCATGGTCTGCAGAGGAAGCACTAGGACTGGACACCGAGGAAAAACGAGATTCCTCATTTATCCGGAGAAAAACAGTATAAGTAGTGGAAATACAATCCGCAAACCTACAAAGAGCAGAATTTGTTTGCCATAATTATGCAAATGCCGCCTGTCTCTGCCCAAGCTAGCCATCGCTCTTCTACAGAAGTGAAGGCAAAGGCTGTTTTTAACAATATTTTTATTATACAAACAATAAACAGTCAGGGCCGAGGCGAGCGTAAAGAGAAAATAAACACGTCCCGGATTCCGCAGCAGATCCTTGACTCTAGGTGTCCTTCGTATTCCGCATCCTGTGCTCCTAAAAATGTGTGATAATTTATATAATTCTTAGCTTAAGATTGTACCCTGGATATTGATATTATGGTTGCTCTTCATTCTGTGTTTAAACAAAACTATGGGGGCACCTGGGGGGCTCAGTCGGTTGAGCATCTGACTTCGGCTCAGGTCGTGATCTCGCCGCCTGTGATTTGAGCCCCGTGTCCGGCTCTGTGCTGACAGCTCGGAGCTGGAGCTGCTTCAGATTCTGTGTCTCCCTGTCTCTCTGCCCCTCCCCACTTGCACATACACTGTCTCTCAAAAATAAATAAATATTAAAAAAATAAAGAAAACCAAAATTCTAATAGTTGTATACTTCTGAACAAAATTTAAATATTACCTTTCTATGACTATAATTTATAATGTGATTTTCTTAAATAACATCCATCACACTGGGCACAGTCTCTCACCCAACAACACCCAGCGTTCGTATTTGGTGTGACGTCTTCTGGTGTCTGGACCTAGAAGGGTGTCTGGGGGGAGCACTGCAACATGAGTCACACCGGGCTGCAGGCACCCCCATTGCTTCGCTCTGCAATTATTCATGTGCTTGGGGGCACGTGGACATCTTCCAACTTCTCATCATTAGGACCGGGAGGCGGCTGTGTGATTAACCCCCTCGTCCTTCCCGTAATTTCCTGGAAGCCCTTGGAGCCGCAGAGGCCATGTGATCAGATTTTCTAAAACCTGAAACCTTGCTACCTTCTCTCAGCAGCAGAGATCTCTCTGCTCTGTATCTCTGCCCTCAAGGGCGGTCATGAGCCTTCTTCTCATTTTTCCCCTAGTAACTTCAGGAATTCTAACCTTAGCGATTTTAAACTCAATCTTCATAAGTTCAAACACTTCGTAATATTCTTATTGGCCCCTTGTATTTCTTCTTTGTGATTCCTCAAATATCTTGTTTGTTTTTCAATTTGTGTGTATTTATCCTTTTCTTTCCCTTTTTTTCTTTTTTAGCCAGGGAAATTTATGAATGTTTAATTAAGTAAAATTGCGCATAGATCGGATACGAGGACATTTTCCTAAGTATTACTTTTACTTCTCTGCTTACCCCTCATAGACTGGGATCCCAGGCGTGCTGTCCACTTTTCAAGAACCAAAATGTTACCAATTATGGTTGTGCCGTGGCGAGTAGGTCTGGTGGGCGGGGAAAGAGGCGCCACCCAGCCATGTCCCAACAACGTCAAGAAGTCACATAGGATCTCCCAGGGTTCTCCCCGCACAGAGTCTCTCCCAATGAAAGTCTAAATGGCAAGACTGGACAATGGTTAACTTTCTCAGAAACATAAAGCTCCACTGTCATTAAAACTATCAAAATGTATCCTTTTCTTAAAGATTCGTCAATATTTTGATACATTAGGAATATCAAGGGCGCCTGGGGGGCTCAGTCGCTGAAGCGGCCAACTCTCGGTTTCAGCTCAGGTCATGATCTCGTGGTTCGTGAGTTTGAGCCCCGCGTGGGGCTCTGCACTGACGGTGTGGAGCCTGCTTGGGATTCTCCCGCTCTCTTGTCCCTCCCCTACTCTGTCTCTCTCTCTCTCAAAATAAATAAAGTTAAAAGAAAACGAACATCAAACCTTTGCCAGGGACTTTGAACAATTTCTTCCCACTTGTCACTTGTCTTTAAACTTGATGTTTCTAAATACGCAACACGTTTTTACCTGATGTAGCAAATTAATCTCTTGATGGTTTTTGCCTGAGGTTTCGCTTAGGAAGGTCTTTGCTACCACAGATATTATGGAGTCAATGAATTCTTCCTTAGTGACTTGGGCTTTTATTTTAATCCACTGAATCTAATTTATTTTACGGCAGACAGAGAAGCAAGGGTGTAAGTTGTAGGTGGAGTGTGACGTTGGCATCTTTTCTGGCAAATAGTCCGTTTTCCTAATAGCGCCCTTTACCTGTCAGTTCCAAGCACCACATTTCTCTCGTTTCAGTTTATATGGGAAAGTAATTCAGCCCAGAACCACGGAGCCGGTGTGAGCCGAGGGGCGGGGCAGGCATGCTGTATGGTCCCTGCAAGACCCCCACACACCTCTTCTGGGGGACCGGGGGGAGGTGGAGGCTGAGTCAGGGACTGGTGCCAACGCTGGGAGACATTCGACTCTCACGTCCCTTGTGACCAGCTGTGTGTAAGTTTGGGTAAGTTGCCTGCCTTTCCCAGGTCCCGTCTCCTGGACGCGGGCGAGGGGCTGACCACGAAGTTCCCAGGTTCCCTGTGGCTCTGCAGACCCGGGACGCTGGGACCTGGCGCTGGTGGTGCTGGAGGGTGGGGTTTGCTTGTGCATGTGCCAGGCCCCGGGGAGCTGGTGAGTCCCCTGCCCTGTGGGTCAGCGCCGTGGCGCGGATGCCAAAGCCAGTGGCTGCAAGGGGCTGGTGTGAAAGCCTGTTCAGAAGGGACAGGAGGGCGGGTCCCGCAGGGGAGGCCACCCTGCTCCGGGGACCAGAGCATTTGCTTGACCCCCGGCTTGGCTCCTCCAGGAGAGGGTCTCAAACCGAGAGCCTGCAGGTCCCATCCTGGCCGAAGAAGTGGTATTTATTCTGCCCAGAGTCCGTCCACATGGTGAAGAACTTTGTTCCGTTTATCATTAAATTGGTTGCCAAGGTTTAAAAATCACAAAAGTCTTGATTTCAGTTTCTCTCTCTCTTTTTTTTCTTAATATTTATTTCTGAGAGCGAGAAACGGAGCACAAGCAGGGGAGGGGATGAGAGAGAAAGAGACAGAATCCGAGCAGGCTCCAGGCTCTGAGCTGTCAGCACAGAGCGCAATGTGGGGCTTGAACTCACGAACTGTGAGATCATGAGCTGAGCTGAAGTCGGACGTTTAGTTGACTGAGCCACCCGGGCGCCCTGAGAATGAAGTGTTCCTTATACCCCCCCAGGCCCTATTACAATCGCAAAAGTAAAAGAACAAGAAGACTGTAGGTTCTATAGGTTCCTGGGGGAAAAATGAGAGCAAACCAGTGGATGTGAAAAGGCGAAAGTAATTGCCATATGTTTACTTTGTGAACAACGTATATCTGTTCAGAAGTGAATTCAAACTAATATATCATTATAAAACATATATATAGTTATTAGATCCATGATTAGTGTAAGGGAGAGAGATATGAGGTGCGGTGGAAAATTTAGTAAATCACAAAAAGAAGCATTCCCGTAGGTCTTTTTAACTTAATTTTTTAAATGTTTTAATGTTTATTTATTTTTGAGAGAAACAGAGAGACTGAGAGACAGAGACAGAGACAGAGACATAGCATGAACAGGGGAGGGGCAGAGAGAGAGGGAGACACAGAATCCAAAGCAGCTCCAGGCTCTGAGCTGTCAGCACAGAGCCCAATGCAGGTCTCAAACCCACAAACTCTGAGATCATGACCTGAGCTGAAGTCAGACATTCAACCGAGGGAGCCAGCCAGGCACCGCCCGAAAAGCACTCAGAAATACAAATCTAACTGGACTCAGTGCTGTTCAGCCTATTGCGGTCATAGCCAAGAACTTACAGGCCAACTTCTAAAGAAAAGTAAGACGAGTTAATCCTTCGTAACATTATCTTCTTGTGTTTTCTTTTTAATTTTTTAAGTTTATTTATTTATTTTGAGAGAGACAGAGACAGTGTGAGTAGGGGAGGGGACGAGAGGGAGGGGGAGAAAGAAGCCAAGTAGGCTCCGCCCTGTCAGTGCAGAGCCTGATGCGGAGCTCGAACTCACAAACTGTGAGATCCCAACCTGAGCCGAAACTAAGAGTCAGAGGCTCAGCCGACTGAGCCACCCAGGTGCCCCTGGCGTTATCTTCTTGTAACAGATGAGAGTCCAGTAGAAACAATACTCCTGGCATCAGAGAGAATCTTGGTGAGGACATTTGTCCCTGCTGTGCAAGAAAGCCCAGATCTCTGAGAAACGTCTTACTTCGAAATATCCAGTAAAGTCATAAGGTTTAACACAGACTCGGCAAAATAACACACGTGACCACAGGCTCGGCCCCTTTAATAGCCGCTCCAAATGCTGGGCTTGTTCTCCAGTGCAGGACGTTCAATCCTAAACGGCGGCGCGCCTCCGACCCGGGCCGTGAGCGGCCCACCACCCCGCTGCCCGGGGAGCTCTGTGCTGAAGCAGGACGCGCTGTGGATGAAGAGTTCCCACGGCAACGCCCTGGCGGCCCACGCAGGGCCCGTGCGCTGGGTGTGCGGCGTCACTGGTGGCTGTGCGGTGGGAGGGTCAGGGGCTGTAGCCTGGGCGCGGTGCAAAATCGGGTGTTTTCAACAGAAAAGGTAAGGTCTTGCCTGGAAAAGAAGCCCTCCCCAGTGTGAGCATGGAATCCAGACAGCTTCCCCATGGATCCAGCAGTCTTTCTCACGCTTGGAATTTTTTTTCTCTGCTTATTGGTACACAAGTTTGTGATGCAGTTCATGTCCAAAATTGTCTTGGGAACACTCACTTGAAATGATATGGCCCATTTTCCTTGGCTCAGCTGAATGACAGCCCTCAAATTACAGAGCTGAAAGCTGAAATTTGAATCGGGTTTTGTGATTCCAAGCTCCGTGAATACGGCCTGACATCGTTCATCTGGCCTTGCTCACGTATCTGGCCTTGGGAGCGAAAGCTGTAGGTACAAGGTATTGAACTGCCATCCCATTTAGCATAGGACACTTCAAGATCCCAAAGGAGGACTTGGGAATACCAGAATTCCGTAATCGAACCGGTGGGAGAATCGTCTTGCATGGATTACGGCCATGCTCAGAAGCAAGGCTAAACGCAAGGCCAGTGGTTAACTCCTTAGCACCAAAGAGTTCAAGATTTTTATTCCAAATCAAGGAAGGAATACAGGTCAAATAAAGAATGTTGCTCTCGTTCCATTTGCATGCTCTCGATTTCGACTTGAAAAAAATAATTTTTAATGTTTATTCATTTTTAAGAAACAGAGACAGAGCAAGAGTTGGGGAGGAGCAGAGACAGAGGGAGACACAGAATCAGAAGCAGGCTCCAGGCTCTGAGCTGTCCACAGAGAGCCTGATGGGGGGCTCAAACTCATGAACCCTGAGATCATGACCTGAGCTGAAGTCAGACACCCAACCAACTGAGCCACCCAGGCGCCCCAGATTTCAACTTGAAAATAAAGTCCTTACCGTGAGGTCGTGCTATGGTTCAGTAAGATGAAAGTTGTAATTTGTTCTTTGGCGGCAGCTTTCCTGCTTCTCAAGTTCCTTGACTTATTTACGTTCCTGCCCGGCCCCTGACCGCCGGTGCGAGGTTCCTGGAGGAAGCCAGGTTCCTGCACAGACAGGCTGCGCACACAGAAGCCCTAGGAGCCCACGCGTCTGTGCCGGTGTGGCGCCCTGGGAAACAGTGGCAGAAGGGATGAGCACGAGCCACCATGTAAACCAAGTGGGCATCCCCACGGGCACCTGGGAAGGGATACGGAGGGCCAAGAGCATCCTGACCAGTGACTGGCGACCCTGCGAGATGCCTGCCGGTGTCCAGCCACAAAACCCAGGACAGGGAGAGCCTTCCAGATCCTCGCGGACTTTCCCACGCTCTCCAGAGGGAAGACCACTCTAGGACTGAGCTGACCTCCCGAATCTTGACCTGTCTGAGGGTTGGGCCCATAAGGACAGTAACTGATTCTCTGACAACAGGGCAAACGACCCAATGGAAAGACCATCCTTGGGCTCCTGTCAGATGAAGCTGGTTGATGAGTTCATATTTTTTAAAAGCTAGGCTTCAGTTTTCACAACAGTTTCAGATCCGCAGGGAGGTTGTGACGACGCTGCCCGAGTCAGCTCAGGCGGCCCCGACGAACCCCACGGAGCAGGGTCTGCGACGGCAAACATCGAGTTTCTCGCAATTTCGGAGGCTGATGTCTGAGATCAAGGTGCCGTGGCTGGATTTTGGTGGGAGCTCTTTCTCTGGCTCTCGGATGGCCACCTTCTTGCTGCGACCTTGTGCAGCAGGGAGAGAGTGAGCACGAACACACCCTCTTCTCCCGTTGGATGGGGGGCCAGCCTTACGTCTTCACTTAACCCCAATTACCGCCCACGGACACCGCCATACAGTCTCACTCGGGTTAGGGCTCCAACGCATGCACCTTAAGGGGACACAATTCCGTCCACGGCAGGAGCGCAGGAAGCCCCAGGACCCCCGTACCCTGCTCCCCCACAGGTTAGCATCTCACGTTAGCTGGTACATTCGTTACAGCTGGGGCTCTGACGCCACTACCCTGGCATCAGCCAATGTCCACACTTTTTCGGGTCTCCTCGGTCTTTCCCTACAGCCCTCGCTTGGCGCCAGGGCCCCTCAGGACATGGACTCTTCCTGTCCCCCTGGGCTCCTCTTAGCTGTGGTAGCTCTTCAGACTTTCTTGTCTCTTTTCTTCTGATTCCTTTTGATGGCGGGGGTCAGTTTTGAGGAGAGTTGGTCAGGAACTTTGTAGAATATCCCTCGTTTGGGGGTTGCCTGACGTTCTTCTCTTGATTTGACTGAGGTTCTGTGTTACGTGTTTTGGAGGGAAGGTGACAGAGGTACAGCGTGGTCTTCTCGTTACCATGTCAAGGGCCGCACACTGTCCGTGTGATTGATCAGTGTTGATGCTGACCCTGGCCATGTGGCTGTGGTCGTCAGTCAGGTTTCTCCAGTGTTACTCTTTCCTGCCCCCATTGGCACACAGTGGGGAGGAGCAGAGAGAGAGGGAGACACAGAATCTGAAGCAGCTCCAGGCTCTGAGCTGTCAGCATAGAGCCCGACGCGGGGCTCGAACCCACAAACCGCAAGATCATGACCTGAGCTGAGTTGGATGCTTAACTGACTGACGATCCAGATGCCCCCATGCCATGCTCTTTGGAAGGAAGCCACTCTTCATTTATTTGTTTATCCTTTTAAAATTTTTTTTTTAGCATTTCCTTATTTCCTGTCACTACAAGATGATGTAGGATAATTTTATATATTGCCTGTCCCAGCCATAGAATCCTCCAATTCTCCATCTCTGGTTCCTTTTATTGAAGGGCAGTATTAGAAACCAAGATTTGGGTACCAGGTATAAAAATTATGCTTTTAAACTATGATTTTATTTTATTTTTTTCATGTTTTACTATATATCAAACTTTATTTTTTAATTTATAGTAGTTTATTGTCAAATTGGTTTCCATATAACACCCAGTGCTTCTCCCCACAAGTGCCCCCCACCATGACCATAACCCCCTCCCTTTCCCCCTCCCCCTTCAGTCCTTGGTTCGTTTTCAGTATTCAATAGTCTCTAAACTATGATTTTAAATTTTTGTCTAATATTCTTTACTAGAGATCAAAATTCATTTAAACGTGTTGAGCTTTTTCCATGTTTCACTGTTATAAACTATGTTCAATGAATCCCATAAGCACGTGTAATGGAGGAATTTTAGAAGAGCCCACTGAGATCCTTTATTTCACGATCATAACCTCTAAAATGAGTCGATCTGTCACCGTCGATCACAGAAACAGAAGTGTGTGCAAATGGGCGTCGAATCTGTCGGCCCTAGGAGGGTTCCTGAGCTCCTCCGATTCTGGATACTCCCCCCCCCTCCAGAGCTGCTCACGCTTACCCGGTGGCAAGGAGTTTGTGTACAGGGTGTGGAGCTTCTGCAGCCATGCCGGGCACCCCTCGGCCTCTGCTCTTCCTCCTCTCATGCAGTATTTATCTGCGTTTGCCAAATGGGCATTGAGTAATTCATGAGCCCTCCCTGCCGTCTTTGAGTGCCCAGCCTCAAAGGATCCTTGCACAGAGTAGGAGTAGGTGACCAAGTGGCCATTTTGTGAAGGGTAAGGGCACAGTCTATCACTGCAGGACAGATCGGGGACGGGGGCTCATGGGCTCATGGGCGAGGTCATTGGGTTGGACCTTTGTCTCTTCTATCTTCTGTCCCCTTGCTGTTGGCTCTATCCAAACATGGCTGTTGTTTCCTTCCTTCTTGTTTTCAAATTCCACGGGGCACCAAATCACACATTTTTAAAAATGTGTCAAAGAAAAATGGCCTATATGCCACTTTTCTTTGCCCCCCAACGCCACCTATGTTCACTTTTAGTCATTTTATTTCAAGTCATCCTGGAAGTGCCAGCGTGCAGGGCCCTCTCTGCAGTCCGTAGAGATCATGGTGCAGACAACTGGGGTGAGGAGGGGGGGCACCAAGCAAGCCAGCAACCAGCAGACGACCATGGGCTCCGGTCTCTGCCATGCCTGTGGCTGTGAGTCCACAGCCCCACCATTCTTAGGAAGCGACCAGCCCCCCAGGGATGGCAGCATCAGCAACAGGCGTGCAAATATCTCACACCCAGCAAACACGACTTCTTGTTCCTGCCTTCTTCCTCCCTCCATCTTTCCTGACTTTCTCCCCCTTCACCTCTTGGAGGAAATAGAATGAGAAACACTTTTCCCTGGGAAATCATCAGGCTTTGGAAAGAAGATGCCTTAGGGGTCCAGTGAGGCTGTGGAAGGCTGGCCTGCCTGTGTTTTACCGAATCCCTGCCGGGAGCACCTGTCCCGTGGTCCCGTGGTCCCGTGGAAGCAGCCTGAGACATGGCTTCAGGAGCACTTGCTTGAATCATTAAAAAATGTTTCCAGAGTCTGGAGTTGTTAAACCGCACACTAAAATTTGACCTCACTTTTCCTGTTCTTATTTTATTTTTTTAGGTTGTAACATAAATTACACTTGCAGAAATAATAAGCTAATTTCAGAGCCTTTGGACTTCTGCAACATACGGAGGTGAGCATGTACCTGCTGGAAGGGATTTTGATGATAAAATATGACAGTGAATGTAGTGCTAAGCACTAAATGTTCTGAGGCGGGAGAAGATTGAAAATGTGAAAAATCAGTACTGAGGAAACAACATTGTGAAGCGGAATCATTCTTGACTGATTTACGGATTCAGTTCTTGTGCATCTTGCTCTGCGTGCAATTCCGGAAGAGCGCCCTCACACGTCACTTAAAGGCGGGGCTCTGTCGTCCAGGATGTATCATATACTTTGCTCCAGAGCCATTATAGCCCAACTATGTGGGTCCAAGAATCGAGCTGCCGTCCCGGCACTTGGGGTCCTGGTGGCTTGGAGGTCTTAGCCTCGTAGATGAGAACAGTTCCATCAGGGATATTACAATGGCTCCACTGAGCTGGAAGAGGAGACATCCGCCTACATGGGGCCACTGTGAGGTCCTGATGCAACTGGACCCACAGCCAAACACGGAGTGAGTCTACTGGCTGAGCAGTTGCCTCTGATTACTGAAGGGAAACGGGACTGCTGCTCAATCGTGGGGCACGGAGGACCGTGGCTGGGACCCGGGGCGTTCTCTGAGTGCCTCCCAGCACTTCTGTATAAGATCTAACCGGCAGTAAACCTTGGTGGAAAGCTAGAGAAACCTGGGTCACCGGGACAGCTCAGGTGATTAAGGGTTTGACTCTTGGTTTCAACTCAGGTCATGATCTCACAGTTCGTGGGATGGAGGCTCTGTGATGACAGTACAGAGCCTGCTTAGGGTTCTCTCTCTCTCTCTCTCTGCCCCTCCCTTGCACACGTCCTCTTTATCTCTCTCAAAATAAGTAAGTAAACATTAAAAAAAAAAAAAGAAAACTAGAGAAACAAACAAACCAAAAAAGGCCAGGATGACTGAGAGCTCAGATCCCTTGGGAATCAAGGTGTGGGCTCCTCCACCATGTGAGCCCAGAGAAGCCGGGTTCTGGCTGACAGCAAGGGAAATTTAAAACCATGAAAGAAAGAAGCCACAGGCACTGGCAAGACTGCATGACAAATCACAGAAACAAGGAGTGTAGGCACGTTGTGTATTTTCCATTTGCTGATTAAATACAAGGATTTTTTTCCTATAGGCTAACGATTTTTCACTCTCTTCCCCACTTTTCTTCTGTAAGTGGCTGGAAACTAATTGTATAATCTATGCAGGAAACTCCAGTGAGACCACGAATGAATTTAAGGAATGATTGTTATAGCTGATGACCAGCTGATGTGATTGTTGGGATGATGTGTCTCCTCATTTTGGGGAAAAGGTGAGGATTTCCTCACTTCTAAGACACGTGGCTGTATCTTGTGAGGAAGAAACGTATTGAGAGTTTTGTTGTTGTTATAGTGCAGCTCAAACC
Source organism: Mungos mungo (assembly GCA_004023785.1). NCBI lineage: Eukaryota > Metazoa > Chordata > Mammalia > Carnivora > Herpestidae > Mungos > Mungos mungo. Next base: position 82,284 of record PISW01002603.1, on the reverse strand, counting down.
GTCGGAGGACGTGTGCGGAAGCTGAGTGGCCAAAGGGGTGGACTGTGTCAGCCGTTAATTTGTTGCCTCTGAGCTACAAATTTACCCTACACGGACCCTTTAAATATGTTCCCCTTGCCAGCTGGCACAACGTTTGTCCATGAGGCCACTGGAGGGACATTGCCAGAGGAGGGGATTTTCCCTCCTGGCTCTGGGGCGTCCTGCTGGCGGGCTCCTGCCGTGAGCTTGGCTTCTGAGGCACCCAGCTCCGGTGTGCACGGTGGCCTGCCCGTCCCCCAGCACAGCCACCTGGGTTGTTTAGGTTTTGTGCAAAGAGCATCCTCCATTTTCTCATGAACCACCTTCCTTGGCATGCTAAAAACACATTTCCAGCACATTCTAGAGGGCTGATTTCTAGCAAGATCTACTGATGTGACACCGTAGCAACTTATCTGCCACTGGTGAGACGTGGCTGGACTGTGCCCTGCTGGTCTGGACCCCTCAGTCCTGGCAGTGGGCGGGGGACATCCCTGAGCCCTGTGTCTCAGCCCAGGGGAAAGGCCCCCTGAGACTTCTGTCCACTACTCTGTACTCTTAGGAAGTCTTTCACTTCTTTTTTTGTTAAACACTTATTTATTATTGAGAAACAGAGAGACGCAGAGCATGAGTGGGGGAGGGGCAGAGAGAGGGGGAGACACAGAATCCGAAGCAGTCTCCAGGCTCTGAGCTGTCAGCACAGAGCCCAACGTGGGGCTCGAACCCATGAACCGTGAGATCAAGACCTGAGCTGAAGTCTGATGCTGAACCAACTGAGCCATCCTGGTGCCCCTGGGAGTCTTTCACGTCTTCCTAGCCAATCACGCGATACCCCAACCACCCCCTTTTACGTAATTCTTTATCCCAAACTGTCCCTTGTCTAAATTACAATGTGGTTTCTGTCTCCTGATTGATCTGTAATGGAGACAAGACTATAAATGTTTGAGGAGAAAATAACACAACTTTGAAAATTTGAAACTCAGGGCTGCATAGAAGAAATAGCATGCTGTTCACACGATGGCAGTTTGGAACATTACTCTTGATTGGTTGGTGCATCTGATGTCTACGTCTTGTTCTGCTCCTATTGCTAAAACAGCTTCAGAAAATATGAGTTCAAGGCAGTCTGCATGCTTCATTTTCTCCAGCGCTGCTCAGCCTAATGCATAAAATACCTCCGTTTCAGGAAAATGTTGTAAGCTGAGTCCCTCGAACGTTTGCCAGGCTCCGCGTGGTCAAGCTGTAAACCATCTGGGCCTTCACACAATTCAGAATGGGAATGTGGAGGATGGAAGCTTACCAGCGCGAATGCGTGCATGTTTGCGAATTCTTTGTGTCTCATTTTTTTTTGACCTCAAACTGTAATCTTAAATGAAGAAAAAAATTCCCAGAACTTCAAAGGAAAATTGCTTTTTAATTTCTGAGTGGAATGGCAGTTAGGAGCAAAGCTCTCACAGCTGTCCCGGATATAGATTTGGAAAATCATTTCTCCTCATAGTATCAGGCCTCCTAGTCGGAGCGATCAGAGCCAGCCGAGGCTGGGACAGCCCTTTCCAGGGGAGCCGGCCCGGCCTGCCTGCCCGATGTGGGTTTCTGGGAGTTGTTTGTCTCTCAGTACGGCTGGCTCTGCCTCCCCCCATCTGCTAAATAAAATACCATCTGGGCCATCGGGTTTTTTAAATTATTATTATTTTTATTTAAACAAATTTTTTTAGAAATATTTTTTAAGTTTAGAGAGAGAGGAAAAAACAGAGAGAGAGAGAAAGAGAGAGAGAGAGAGAACGATCAGGGGAAGGGCAGAGAAAGAGGGGGAGAGAGAATGCCAAGCAGGCTCCAGGCTGTCAGCACAGAGCCCCTTGTGGGGCTTGAACTTGCCAACTCTGAGATCAAACCATTGAGATCATGACCTGAGCCGAAATCAAGAGTCGGACGCTTAACCAACTGAGCCACCCAGGCACCCCTAAAATTGTTATTATTTTTTAAATATTTTTAAATGTTTTTATTTGTTTTTGAGAGAGAGAGAGAGCACAAGCAGGAGGGGGGCAAAGAGACAGGGAGACACAGAATCTGAAGCAGCTCCAGGCTCTGAGCTGTCAGCACAGAGCTGGACACAGGGCTCGAACCCACGAAATTCGAGATCATGACCTGAGCCGAAGTCAGACACCTAACTAACTGAGCCACCCAAGAGCCCCAAATTATTATTATTTTTAATGTTTATTTATTTTTGAGAGAAAGAGAGAGAAAAAGGGGGGGAGGGGCAGCGAAGAAAGGAGACGCAGAATCCGAAGCAGGTTCCAGGCTCTGAGCTGTCAGCACAGAGCCTGACTCAGGGCTCGAACTCATGAACTGTGAGATCATGACCTGAGCCAAGGTCAGATGCTTAACCGACTGAGCCCGCCAGGTGCCCCAACTTATCATTACTTTTAAAGGGAGCTGTGTGTCTTGTTGCAGAAACAGAGATCTTGAATTCTCACGCCCGCCCCCACCGCCTCTCTGTGCCTTCAGTTGCAGCCCCCTCCACAATCTGCATGTACCCGCACGGGCCCGAGAGCATGACCTGCCCGTGCCGCGTGTGTCCCCCGGGCCTCGAGGGCGGCACAGGTGTGACTGGAGAGTGGATGCAGGGACAAGGGACAGCATCCTCCCAGGTGAAGGCCGTAAATCTGCAGCTCCATCGGCCCTTCTGTAGCGCTGACATTCTTCCAAGGGAGTCCGGGATCCTTCTGGGAAGCAGAGGGTGTGGTGTGTAAGCAGGAAAGTATGAATTTCCGCCGAGGCTAACTCACCGGACGCTCTTGGGAAACTGCTTCCCTGCTTTGGGCGGCCTCCACGCTGGCAAGGGCCAGGGGCCGGGATCCCTTGGAGCTCAGGAATGTCATTACCTGAAGTGTCCTCCTGAATTTCTCAGGAGGAGCCCCGCCCTGGAACGACCGTGGCGGCAGCAGGCCATGGACCCGCGCAAGGGTGTGCGGAGCGTGCCGTGTGGAGCCCCACGTCCCCCTAGCCTGGCTGTGAGAATCAAGGCGACAGAGGCTTTCAAAGAACACTCCACGGATTGAAGTCCCCGGATGGTCTGGGGAAAAGGGGGGCCTTGGGCGAGATTTTGGAAGTTAAACTGGCAGAAGTTTCCGGGCAGGTCAGGGTGAGGAAGGAGGGAAGTTGGCGCTCCGGTGTGGGTCCGGCGTGGGCTGTGGGGGAGGGGACCTCCGTGGTGGCCATGGGGCCAGCGCCATCTGCTTAGGATTTGGGGCATTTGCAGGGTGACCCTAAAGTCACTTAGACCCTAAGTGGACATCTTGGAAACATAGCAGCCTCGTTAGGAGGTGGTAAGAGCTCCGTCCCTGGGGAACCCTCACGATCTAACCAGATCCTGTCATTTTCCAAAAGAGAGAGGTTACCCAAGAGGGGGCTGGGGATTGGTCTCCAGTCCCGCTGGGAGAGCCTGCCCCTCGCCATGCTCCCACCCCTACTTGCTCTGCCTCAGGTCCCAGCTTCCTGCAAGCTCCAGACCTCGTGGGTGGGAACAGCAGTGAACCAGGGGAGGTGTGGGCCTGTGGAGAGAGCTCTGCTCACCTCAGCCGGGCTTCCTCGAGCACCTGCTGTGCGGCAGGCTCTGCGGCCCCGCTTTGGGCCTGCTGGCCGTGTGATCTGGGTGGTCCACTCGTCCTCCTGAATCTTACCTTCACCGTTGGTAAAATGGAGGTGGTACCGGCCTCCTGTACAGAGAGTGCAGTGACTATTATATGAACCGATGCACGTGGGACTGAAGGCTTGACCTCAACCCCTGCTTTATAACATATAATAACAATATGGGGCCACTTCTCTGCTGATTTGACCACTGGTGCCGAGCATTCACAATGAGCCTGATACCGGTCCCACGCTGAAGGCACAGCGGTGGCCAAGGAGGACCGGACCCTCACCTGCCAAATCCCGCGATTCCAGTGTCCAAGTTCAGGGACGTTTTGTATGACTTCAAATGGTCTTCTTCTTTTTTTTAAACAAGATAGTCTTTGCAGACAGTGCTTTTTCTTTTTTTTTTTTTTAAGTTTATTTACTTATTTTGAGAGAGAGAGGGAGAGAGAATCCCAAGCAGGCTCCGAGTTGTCAGTACAGAGCCTGATGTGGGGCTTGAACCCATGAACCTGAGCCCAAACCAAAAGTCAGTTGCTTAACTGACTGAGGCACCCGGGCACCCATAACTTGGAATGGTTTTAGAGACACACTCCCAGCCCTGGCCCGGGACTAACCTGCAGGAAACCCTCAGCGTCTGTGTGTGATTGCGTGACCCTTCTCCACACTCAGATGGCCGGGCTCACCTCCCTCACTCATAAGGATGTAGGTAGCAGAGACAGGCGGGAAAGCTTTCTGACCTTTCTGGCGTGCACACTACTCACAACTATGTTTTACCATAAAAGAATCTACTGTTTTCTCATGTTCGAAAACTTAGAAACACACCGAAGGTCGATTTAGATGTAAACTAAACATAAGGCTTTGTTCCCCTACTTTCTGGGGCTCCTGGTGCCATGAGCGGTTTGGGACGTGGAAGGAAAAGGCATCACCGCACAGCTCACAAGACAGCCCGAGCGGCCAAAATACCGAGGTGACTCACCCCCGTGCTGTAAATGTTACTCTGTCTGGGGCTGTCAGGGGCTCTGACGGACTTGGAACTGCAGGAAAACTTAACATATGGGTTAGCCTTTCAATTAAAAAAAAAGGTAGACTCAAGAATGCAGTGGCTTGAAATTTCTTTGGCAGAAAAAAGCCAAAATGCCTTGTTTTGGTGTTTGTGCCTTAGAATCAAGAGCTAGTTTCTTGGATTTGTGGGATTTTTGTAAAAATGACAGAGTGACTCCTGTTTAAAGACCTCGCCTTTGTATGTTATTAATCACCAACCAAGTCATGGCATTTGGTTTAGAAAACAGTAACGAGTGTAATGGTGGGTACCTTGGAGACAGACAAACAGTCATCCATTAAGAAACATTAAATAAAGATAACAGAATAAGTTATTTCTAGTACATTTAGTTCTCTAGAAGCAGAGTTCTTGACACTCGGTTAATAACAATCAGTGAGTTATTCACGTAATTGTCTGAGATGGTCTGCCTCCGGGGATCATCTTGCATTTCATTAAGCCTATTTTGGGTGTGAATTTCCAGTGTCGCAAGCCCCGGAGTCTTCACTCTTTTCTGGCGGTTTGCGCCCAGGGACGATTTCGGCGATGGCTGTGGGTTTCCTACCCAGCACCGACTCCCCCATGGATGGTGCCTGCCCATCCCCTCATAGATATTTTTCCTTAAACTACTTTGTCACCCCCATTTGTAACTGGGGAAAATAAGGGAGTTTGAATTATTCGCAATTTTGTTGCTGAAGTTTTAGTTTGCTCAGAATTGGAATAATGACTTAAAATGGGGGCAGAAATGGTGACAACTCACGTCTGTGGGTCACTCAGCATGGAGCAGGGGTCGCCACCCAGTCACGTGGTTCCCAACCGGACCCAGCTGACGGTGTTTCCAGTACTGCAGTAGAATTTCCCAGTGTCCCCAGAACAAGAGAAATAGCGAGCATTTTTCAGTAGTCCAACCACCCCAAGAGCTGTAGCACCTGACAGTTGTGGTAAACACCTCTTGAAATAGTCTGTCAAGAGTCATGAGTTCCCACAGACTCACGCTGTGTCTGATACACGTCTCCATGATTCTTAGAAGATTTAAAGTGTCTATTGGTGCCCTAGTGAGTTTGCTGTCGTACCCTGCAGTGGCTTGGCGCATAATTTAGGAAAAAGTTCTCATGAGCTAAGTCCTATTAATATCTCAGCTTTACAGATGAGAAAGCGGAGTTTGAGGAAGGCAAGGTTCTAGCCAACATCACCCAACTGGTAAGAGGCAGTAGGACAAGGAGTCAAACCTGGGATCGTTGGTTCCAGAGCACACACCGGTGGCCTCCATTCTTGTTGCCCCGCTTCGGATGACGGGGAGAATGTCAGGTCTCTGAAACCTGGTTGGCAGAAGGGAAAGGGAGAGCTGGGGACGGACATGGGGGCACGGCAGGTGGAAGGGTGATCTAGAACCAATTCATTTTATCATTTTTCCATTCTCTTCATTCATCTGAAAAGCACACATGGCTGACCCCACAGAGCTCCCAGTCTGGAGGGAGGGAGGGAGATGTTGGGAGCCATTCCCGTGTGCCATCCTCAGGGCATGAGCACGGAGCGGGGTCTGTGCCAGGCTGGGCGGGAGGCAGAGCGACAGGCAGGGTTGTGCGTGGCAAGGACAGAGCTGGTTGTGCGGAGAAAAGTCATCAAATAACAGCACAGCTTCTGGAAATTGCCGAGACAGTCCTTATATTTCATTACCAAATGGCGTATGCCCCCCCGACTCATTCACATTGTCTCACCTTCGTCAGATGTCTCTAGTTACACATTTACTAATAGTGAATGTGCGTGATCAGCCGCCTGTGAGATGGAGAAGCTTCTTTGCATTTCATGGTGGTGAAGTTCACACTTGGCTCCAGATGAAATTTGAAAATAGAAATTTGGTGCCTTAGCAACTTTGACTTACATTTGCTTGTCTGTGTTTTTCCTTTTTAAAACCAGTAAGTATGTACGACTCCACCCTTTGATCAAATAATGCATGATTTTCCCTTCATGCCAGGTCATTTTTTCCTCGGAGGAGGCCACGTTTTACAAATGCAGCAGTTCAAGGAACATTTCTTGAGCACCTGTGTGCAACGGGACTCAGAGCAGTCACTTCTCCACCCAGGGCTCAGTCTGCTGGGGGAGATCCAGGGGACCCGCCGGCACAGAGTACATGCTCAGGGGGTGTGGGCTCAGCAGACTCGTTAGAAGTAAGTAAGAGCAGGGAGGAGGCAGCCAGAAGGAGTGCCAGGGGCAAGACTGGAGGCCTGTGGTGGGTGGCCGTCCGGCGCCCATGGCTGCTGGGCTTGGAGCTACAGTCTCCGGGAAAGGCTGCTCTGCAGGGCCCAGGGAAGGAGTGTTTGGAGAGAAGGCTGAAGCTGGTGGGGTATGATTATCAGGAGCTGCGTTACCTTGTTGGGAGACTGGACTTTTCTTGAAGCCCCTGAAGGATTTTGCGCAGATGAGGGTGATAACCGCCATGTCTGACTCATCAAAGGAGCCACAGATCTGCAGGGCAGCCCTTAGTGCATATCGTGCTGTCTAAAATAAATGTTTACAGCCCTACTGTTTTCCATCATCACTCAACAAATGTGGATTCAGCTTCGACTGTGTGCCGGGCGCCATGTTGGGGTTGGGTTCTGAGGGTGACCTTCTCTCTGGCCAGGAGCACTGGAGGAACACCAGCGCTACCCACAGGGGCCCATTTGTCCCCCCCAGGTCCTGCTCACCCTCCGTCTCCCCTTCTATCTCATTTCAAAGTAGAAATAAGGAAAAGCCTCAGGATGCTGGCAAAGTTTATAAAAATCCTTGGGTGATTTTTGTCCACACTGAAGAATACTTCTCTCTGCTTCCATTGACAGGGAATGGTCCCCGAGTCACCATCTCACAGAGGTTATCTCTCTCTGTCCTTTTGGCTTAAAAAAAAATATGGCCGCTGTATGTCTTTTAAAACATTTAGCAGAGCATAAGAACATTTTTCTTTTTCCTAAGAAGAGAGCAAAGTGGTTTCTTTATGCTGCCAGACTCCGGCAGGAAACTGTTCTGCTATCCAACACAGGGCTTCTCTGCCTTTTTTCTTGATTTTGTTTCCAATTCAAAAGTTCTGGTAAGATATTATCTGTTGTGTGTGCATATGTGAGAGAGAGAGAGAGAGAGAGAGAGAGAGGGAGAGAGAAAGTTCTAGAGCATTCTAGAAGCTCAAGAACCTCTTGCTGGATGTGTGCTGAGGTAGATGAGGTATGTGTGGGGTAGCCTCCCCATCCGTCACCCAGCTTCTGTGATCCAGGGAGGGGCTGACCTTCATGGTCTACACCAACAGGCCCCCGTGCCCTCTGCCTTCTGGGGGGGTGGGCCAATGTGAGCCAAGGGCAGGAAATGGGAAGAGGAGAGGCAAGTGAGATCTGAGTATTTATGTACATGCTAAGTGCCACCCCATAAACCCGTGGTTTGGCTACGTCCCTTCACCAAGGATGATAGCTCCAATCACACCCTTGTCTCCTAACCATCCTGGGTTCTGGCCCACAGCTGCGATGGCTCCTGGGGCCCCACACTACTTGCCTTCGGTTGCCCCCAGTTGTCCTCAAACTCCCTGTTGGCAGTGTCATCACACCAGCTGGGTTTTGCCCAGATCCAGCCTGAGGCAGGCAGGACTGAACCACGGTGACACGAATGGGGAGTTACAAATCCACCTTTGTGGCCCCGAGATGGTGGCACAGGGTCAGATCTCACCTCCGAGTCTGCGCCCAGGAAGGCACAGCCTCATGACTGGTGGCCCGGAAATTACCGTACACATCTCCTTCACTTACACGCATTAAAGTACAACTTACATACAAGATAAGCCCGTTTTAAAGGGCAGCTCTGATCATTCTGACACACGTACCAACCACGTGCCCCCATCAAGACACAGAATGGCCCCATCACCTCCTAAACTCCCCACAGCCCTTTGAAGTCGCCCCGTCCACTCCCCGCAGAGTCATAATGCAGCACCACCGTCCAGGCTTCTTTCAGTCATGTGACAAGGGCTCTCTGTTTTCATATCACATTTTCTTAGAACTCATTCTGTAAACATGAGACTAAATTGTAAAGGTATGTGAAATATTTCTCATAATGCAAGCTCATGCCCACCTCTTAAGGCAAACTATTCCATTGATGAATAACAGCAATGATTAGGGGAAAAACAGCCGTGGGGGTGTCAAAATGTCCCCCTCTATAACTCCTTTTTAAAAAATATTTTAACATTTATTCATTTTTTAAAGACAGAGAGAAACTGGGGAGGGGAGGGGCAGAGAGAGAGAGAGAGAGAGAGAGAGAGAGAGAGAGAGAGAGAGAGAATAAATCTGCGCTCCAGGCTCCAATCTGCCAGCAGAGCCCAGGGTGGAGCTCGAACCCATGGACCATGAGATCATGACCTGAACTGAAGCCTGATGCTCAAATGGCTGCGCCCCCAAGGCTCCCATATTTTTAAATTGAGATATAATTGCCAAATATATGAGTTTCAGACGTACAACAGAATGATTTGATGATGTATGTGTATACTGTGAAATGATTAACACAATAAAATTTCATTAACACTCATCATCTGACATGGCTAAAATTTTCTTTCTTGGAATAAGAACTTTTAAAATGTACACTTTGAGGGGCACCTGGGTGGCTCAGTTGTTTAAGTGTCCGACTTCAGCTGGGGTCACGATCTCGCCATTCATGGGTTTGAGCCCTGCGTCGGGCTCTGTGCTGAAAACTCAGAGCCTGGAGCCTGCTTCCGACTCTGTGTCTCCCTCTCTCTACCTCTCCCTTTCTCACATTCTGTCTGTCTGTCCCTCAAAAATAAATAAACATGAAAAAAAATTTAAATCTACTCTCTGAGCAACTTTCAAGTACATAGGACCATATTGTTAACTACAGTCACTACACTACACATTACAGTCCCAAGGACTTATTTATCTTTTTGCTGGAAATTTGTACATACTGATTTTCTAAATTCGCAAAACATTCACTATTTGTGCTGAAAGTTTATGGATTTTTTAACCAATACATAATACCATGAGTCTACCACTACTATTTTATACAGAACCGTTTCACTGTCTTAATGATCTCCTGTGATTCACTTTTTCTTTCTTCCCCTCCTTCTTCCTCCTCAAAACCACTAATCATTTGACTGTTTCTACAGTTTTGCCTTTTTCCAGAATATCATATAATCAGAATCCTCCCATATGTAGCTTTTCAGATAGATTTCTTTTCCTTACCCACACGCACTTAAGCTTCCTCTATGTTTCTCATGGCTTTCTCAGTAGCTCATTTCCTTTCATCACCAAATACTATGTAATTATATGGGTCTACCAATATGTCCACTTTTTCTAATTTCAGAATTTTTTGGGCTCTTCTGTACAGACCACCATGCCGTCTGTGAATAAAAATGTTTTTATCTCTTCTTTTCCAATTGCACTGACTAGGACCTTGAGTGATGACTGACTTTCTAAAACCCTTCCCATATGACCCCCTGAGGCCATGTGAGGAAAGCTTGGTAGAAAATTTGCGTAAATGCTTAAGGCAGTGACACAGTGTCCTTACACAGGGCACCGACCTCCCCTGCAATTAAGGTGCTTTAGTCTTAAAACTGGGGGTGAGATCCAGTTAGAAGATAAATAAGAATGAGGGGCGTCATGAGCAACACTGTGACTAGAGCCAAAGTCGCTGGGTGTTCGACAGGAATGTTGCCGAGAGAGTAGATCCTAAGAGCTCTCATCACAAGGTACTTTTTTCTCTCCTTTTTATTCTATCTATAGGAGACGATGAATGCTAACTAAACCTATTGTGGTCATTTCGCAATGTATGTAAATCAAACCCTCTCGCTGCACACCTGAACTTAGACGGCGACGTGTCAATTATTTCTCAGTAAAACTGGAGGAGAGGCCAAGGCTTCCTACTGGGGGCCTCAGTCATGTTCCTGCTCACTGGACTCAGAATTCTTCTAGTTATATATATAAAGTAAAACTTAGTGGGCTTTTCATCCCTTTCATCCATAGGAAGCACTTGATAAATTAGCCAGGACCACAATTCCCTGTGGTATAAAGCACATTACCGTGCTGACCCTGCAGCCCCCTTTGATGTGGATGGTTAGGTGCTGCTATCTGGCCACAGTCACTCTGGGATTCCGTCATCCCTACAGAAATCAGGTCAGAGGGTCTCTTTCACATCTCTCTTTTTATCCTCACTTACAGAAGACGCTGGGGCCAAAGGGTTTCAAGGAGGCTGCTTCTCAGTCCCTTATTTAGTGTCCCTTGGGACCCCCTGAAGACAAACTCAGGATGAAAGCGAGTGGGTTCCACACAATAAAACCCCATTCTTTATCCTCATCTCCCTAAGCATTTGGATTCCTTTCTCCACACTGTGCTGCTGAAGTTCTGACATCTTGACCTCGTCAAATGTAGGTCACCATTAAATCCAAGTTTCAGTCAATGAACAAGGCCAACTAGAAAAGCCATTCCAGCTGTGAAAGCTAGAACATTAAACCCTGAATCTTGTAAAAAGTGTTCCCATATTAGCAAGTTCAGCCTCATCAGTTATATTCCCATCGTCCTTGATTTGGTACTCTTAAAATCTACATGTACTTTATGTTTCTGCCTGTATAAATCTTTACAGTGCTTTTAATGTCTGTGCCATCACCTTCTGCTGGAGACCCTGGGTCCCCCATGGATCTGAGCTACAGGACCAGAGGCAGTGAGAGGTAGTGGGGAGGAGACTGGGGTGGGCACGGTCATCCCAATAACTGCCCCGTGTGGTGTTCCAGAAGCAAGGAAGGGTGTCTCCTCAGACACCCAGGAGGGTCTAATGCTTCTGGGAAGGGGAACTAAAGGAGATCTGTGGCCTCAAGGCTTTCAGATTGTTCTAAGTGGACCCAATATCCCCCTCCCAAGTCTCAGTGCCTGCTTATTCCAAATTAGTTGCTTTTTCCTTAACATACAAGTCTTGTCAAAGTTGCCTATCAACTTGGTTGGGGTTGATTGAACTCACAACCAGCTTGGTTCGTTTAACTCACATAATTAGATTTGTGACTGAATTTCAGTTGTGTCTGTCATGTGGACACATAAAAATAAGTAATACTTTCAAGTGTACTGGAGAATCCTTTGCATTCTCTGTACATGCTTGAGCTGAGAGTTTCAAGGCCAGAGAATATCATTTTCTTTGTGGAAAATGTCTAGGACTGTGAAAGGCAGCTATCCACCTCATACTTGAAAGTTGCAAGGAGCTGGAGAAATAAGAGACCTCTCAGGAGATTTAGAAATAGATCCCCTGGCCCAGCAATGGGTCAGTAATCATGGCTTATGCCCTGTCGGGAGCCAAGTCTTCTGTCTGCCTCAGGCAAGGATTTTCACTCTCTGGAGAGTGAACCAGTAAACAAGATTTGCATCTGGAAGCTGGAGATGGCAAAAATAACTTTGGCGTCAGTCTTGCTGCGCCAGACGTAAGTGGCCGAGGTACACAAAAGATCAAAATCGTATTCAGTGTTAGCTCTCCCTCCCCCAGGATTGCTGAAGGCAAAGTTGGGGCGCTTCTTTGATATGCATTTGACTCTGTTTACCTGGTATCTGACGTAGGTCAACTACGTTGTTTGTTCCGCTCTGAAAATATATATAAGAGACAGTTTTCTCAATAAACTCTCTCTCTCTTCTGCCTGATCGGAAAACCGTGAGTTGTGTCTTTACTCCCTGTGTCTCCCCTCTCCTGCCACCCCTTTTTCTCTCCCTCCCTCAGGAGAAGAACCCGCGCTGATTCTCCACCCTGCCAGTCGGGGCGGACGAGATAGGTGCAGCCGAACGCCGGGGAGGAGCGCGCGGGACCTGGCGTCGGGTTAAGACAATGCCCAGTTATAATAGGCATCAGGATGGCCACTTGAATAGAGACGTGACCTCATCATTAACTCAGCATATCGTCAAGGTAAAGCTGGAAGATTCAGCTGGCAAAGAACTTGTTAGATTAAAATAACTTATTCCTGACAGTGACAGCAAAAGCAGGAATAGCAAAGGTGCCACGTCCCCCTTGTCTCTTGTCCAATAGGATGATAGCAACACGGCAGAGACCAAGTATGACAGCATGAGTCATTGGCACTCTGATGTTAAGGGACTATTTCATGCGGCACCTGGCTAGTTTTATTGGCTGCAGATGTGCCCTAAAGGTGGGGTTTGGGGATGCAATGGGGTGGGGGCAGTGAGAAGGCCTCATGCCTCATCAGAACCTGGAAGGTGATAAGAAACAGTCTCACAGGTGGGAAAGAGCTTGGTAGCAGCTCCTCACGAGCCTCTCGTGCTCCCACATTCTGGCAGGATCACAGGGTGCTTTGCCAAGTTTTGTGTCAGCTGTGATTAAACCTTGCTAACATGGCCCACGTAGAGGTGTGTAAGATCACCAGGCCCCATGGTGCAGGCATTTGTTAACACACATTTGTGGCCTATACTCCCAATGGAAATGAAAGGATTGCTTTTTGGAACCAAATATTCCCGTCCATGTAATTCCACAATCTTCCGTCTTCTAGCTCAGCCACATGCTCCTTGAGTGATGCATCCAAGCGCATGAGCCCAGGAAACCAAGTACACAGTGGAAAGATGCCTGGACTTCTCTTGCTGTGAAAAATGCTTGCGTGCTCTCACAGTTGGGCCTCGTATATTGTAGAAATTCATGGGGCGCCTGGGGGGCTGAGTCGGTTAAGCCGCCGACTTCGGCTCAGGTCAGATCTCACGGTCGTGGGTTCGAACCCCGTGTTGGGCTCTGTGCTGACAGCTAGCTCAGAGCCTGGAGCCTGCTTCTGGTTCTGTGTCTCCTTCTCTCTCTGCCCCTCTCCCTCTCATGCTCTGTCTCTGTATGTATCAAAAATAAATAAAACATTAAAAAAATAAAAAAAAAGAAATTCATAATTAGCTATCTAGGTAGCTACTTTGGGAGCTGAGCTTGTCTAGAATGCAACAAGCTTTCTGGTTAAGAATACAGCACCGATCCTCAGCTCCCACAACAATCCCTGCCCACTGGCTCGGCAGGTCCCTAGTTTCGTGAGTCCTTCTTGCCAAATTATGGTGAGGTTCCCACACAGCAGCAGGGGTATGTAAATTACCTGTACCACGTCATCACTTACCCATAAATCACACTTGTGCCGGCTCATGGGAGTAAGATGCAAACACCAAAGTTATGGGCTTTTTCTTTATTCTCTAAGCTCATGTGCATGTGATATTTGATCCCGGTCCTGGACTTCTGGATCTACATTTGGATGGTGATAAAAAGAAAAAGAAAGAACATGAACAGGAAGTAGAAGAAGCGTAAGCATTAAGAGGAGGAGGGAGACCCCACTATTGTTCAAGCTGATGACTTTATTATCCTTTCACAGATGAAGCTCCCACAGGCACCATCTAGACTGGATATCATTTTCTCTCTAGCCATTTCCCCAAACACTAACCACCATATTCAGTCCACTAAAACTGCTCTTTTCAAGACCACTGTGGAGCCACTTTGGCAAGACCAATGCCTTCTTCTCTTCTCCATCTTCATTCTATCTTCGCTTTTGACTATATTTGACTCTGTTGCTATTGCCTCTCTTAGAACTTTTCTCAAACATAAGTATCTGGCATTCCAGACTGTCATGTTCGTCATCTGATTCCTTTCCCCTAATGGGCCATGCTGGGCAAGAGACAGGTTTGACACACAGGACATGAAAAGGAAACCAGAATGGAAAGCCTTATCTGTTATGATGCATAGAGCAGAGAATGAAGTCTGGATGCTGTGTTCCAGAGAAAGAGCTAAATGAAGGAGACAAAATGAGTGATTAAATGAGAGGGCGTACAGTGAGGAGATGTGATAAGGCATAAGGAGATGTGAACAGGGAACCCTTGGGAGTGATTGGTGGGGATGCTCTGTTTCGTTATGTTCTAATGATGTCTACCTGTGCCTCTGGCTCATGTGTCTTCTCAGCACTGCCTACCTACACCATAGATAGAAGAAGTCCTAACCCTCACTACTGCCTTTTAATGCTTGGGTGAGAGAAATTTCTGCTCATCTTCTTGGACTTAGGAATGTATATATCCACCTCTTAGTCTTGATCATTGTAGCTTCTGAGATGTTGGGCACTTTTGGTCTCATTAATCCTGCTGCCTACCTGAAATAAAGTCCTATGGTTTGGGAAACCAGGGCTCAGAGCTAGAGTACAGACCAACTAGGCAGTAGAGCCATTCCAGGGTCTAGGTGGGAGCGGCAGACTTGAACGGGCAGCTGCACCTGTTCTATAGAAGGATGTGTCCCTTACTCCTTGATCAGGACTTCCTTGAGCAGTTAAACCTGCAACTTCTTTCGATAATTTGCTATGACTGAACACAAGGAGGCGAAGATATTCCTTTTTAGCTTCTGCACACAGAGGCCAACTCAAGTGTTGCAATGTGTTGTCCAGCTCTTCCCTCTACCCCTCATCAACACAAAAGTTTTTAAGTGGTTGGCTACCTCTAGGAATATGGTATGACCAAAGAAGGTACTGTTCAGAAAACTCATGGAGACTCTTAAGAATAGGATTGATGGTTTGCAGGAAGGTCCCTGTCAGCCAGCCTGTTTCCTTGTTCATCCCAGTACCTGCACAATGGACCCTTGAAGGAGTGGTCTTGGTGGCAGAGTAGGAGGTCTTGCATGGGCCCAATCATATGGGGTTCACTCTTACCAAGATTAATCTACTATTGCCAGCACTGAAAGTCTAGGCTATCCGCAGCAGGACTCAATGCCAAGCCCTCAGTCTCGTACCATCCCTATGAGAAAAGCCAGCCACCTGCTGACAGTTGACTGTATCATATCTTTCCACCTATAAGGGTAGTGACTCATCTTTACTAAAATTAACATCGATTCTGGATATAAGTTTTTTCCCTGCACACAATTCCGTTGACAGCTCTGGCATTCTGAATGTCTGTTTTGCTGACATCAATTCCCCAAAACATTGCTTCAGACCAAAAGACCCAAGTTTATGAGCCTTGCCATATACCATATCACCATATATGCATCATCATCTGGATTAGCAGATTAAGGGTTCAGACCTTCTGTTTCACTGGGGGTATTGTACCCCAAGATGCAATATATGGACTAAGCTCATGGCTGATGCATGAGTTCCATTAGCTAAATAGAAAGGCTTGAGTGATAAAGATTTGAAGTAGTACTGCCTCTCACAATGTCACTTTCAATAATCCAATGTGGAATTTGTGCTTCCCGTTCTTTAACATCAGGCTCTTCTTGAGTACAGGCTCTGATTCCCAGCTCAAGAACTTCCTTCAGGGACATGAAGTTCACTGATTCAGAAGCTGTGAGTACAGCTGTGAGTACAGCCATGCCAGTGGATCATCAGGCAAGTAGGGGTAACTGACACTTGTCACAAGGAACTGGGGAGAAGGATTTCTGGAGTCCCCAGGATTCACTAGAACATCTTCTAGTGCTTCTAAGCCAGTGATGTCAGTGACAGACAATTGCAACAATCATGACCTGGCAAGGGAACCAAGCCTTCACACCTTTTAGGGGTGAAGATCTAGGTCATCTGACCAGAAAACCAACCTAGACCAACCAAAATGTTAGCTAAAAGTGAGGGAGACCTGGAAAGGATGGTGATGAGGAAGGGATGAATAGTGATGAAGATCTCAGAACAATTGCAGCAATAGGACTTTACCCGATTCCACTAACCATGTGTGTTAAGTCTTGAAGGTTGGATCTTGGTTGGAGTGGATGTAATGTGGGGCAGGTATGGATCTGAGGAGTGTAAGGGATCCATGTATCAGACATCTTTGGACTCCTGTTTCACCTTCTTGGCCTCACCTAGATTTCAGCTATGTCTGTGGTAGGAAGCTCTGTGGGACCTCCACTCACATTTTGCAGACATCTCTGGTCTCAAGCATGAGCGCACATCCTTCGCTCTCTATCCTAAGTCTCTCCAGCTCTGTGGATGTGGTTGGTCCCCATATGGCACGTCTATAGGGACAGTGTAGTAGAGTGGGTGTAGTAATGTCCCTGAGGACAACCAGTGTGGCCTAGGGCTGACAAATAAATGCCTTCCTCCTTGATCTTTGGGGGAGTGAATTATAAGAGGCATACTCTATACTAAGGTCCTGGGTGGGATTGAGTACCTTTTGCCCATTCCATTGACTCTTATAATGCACTTTACACGGCCTTTGCCTTTCCTCCTTTCTCTACTCTTTCTGGTCCTTTATTTCTTTTCTCTGAGATCACGTCTCTAATAAAATTTACACACCCAAGAACTTGGGTCAAACTCTGCTTTCAGGGCAGTGAGTTGGAGAGGAAGTTAGGCTGGCACTCTTTCCCAAGGATAAGCTGACAGCTTGAGTTAGCCAACCATATAATGGGTCCAGATGGGATAACAGTAGTGGGACAACCAAGGTTGCCATGCGGGTGGCTAATGGGGCCAGACCCTGTGAGAGCTCTCTCTGCAGATACTTGATAGTTTTATCCTTGTGCACTCCTGGTATGATTTCACTCGTCTTCATCTCTTTCCTGAGCTTTAAGTGTGCACTGATACAGTCACAGGCATGTTTCTGGCCAAAATCAAGTGTCTTATCTTCCATGTCTCTTCCCCTGAGCTTCCATTGTTGTTGATGTTGTCACATCTTTTCAGGCCCATGATGGTGGACGTCTCCCTGATCGTTTCTCTTCCCCACAACCAGCGACCAGTTCTGCCTCCTCAGGGTCTCTCTAACTTACCCCTCCCTTTAGTTCCACTTGTGTCTCTTCCAAGCAAGGCCTTTTTCATCTTTCTTGGTGTTAAACCATCATTTCAGAAGCAGTGTGTCTGACGATAGCATCTACCCTGTCACCCAGCAGTCAAAATCACTCTTCATTATTACCAAAATTTTTGTTCTAAAACCTCTCATTTGTCCACTTAACAATTGTTTGTTGACTTGCTATCTTCCAGCAGCTGTGAAAATAGACAAATTTTGAATTCCTTGGCTTAGTTTTCTAGAATGTTCACAAGCTGACTCATATTTATTTCTTTCTCATCATTTCCAACCTTCACATTCTACATTACAGCTCCACTGAGCTACATGGTGACAACCAAACCTTATCAGCCCATCTTTTATTCAGATGATTAGTCCAAAGATAAAGAGAAGGAAGATGTTTTCTGATCCAGTGCTATTCTCAGACACACAAAAAAGACTTCAATGCATCCAAACTTGGAGGATCTGATCTACAGAGGGAAGCTGAGCAAGATGTCTTCCAGCTCTCTAGAACAGTGTGTACGATGGCCCTGTGGCAGGCAGGAGGTCTCCTTTATAGTGATGGCTCCAGGGCATCAAAGCCCTCAGACAAGGAAACAGTCTGAAAGACTCACATCTAGATCCTCATCCATCTCTTCCCTTCTGTAGGATTTGGACCACCCTTCAGTCTGTCCCATCATCTTGCTGCAACATTTTGTTTCCTCTCCCAGTGCCCAAACTCTGGCCACCCTGAGTTCTGACCTTACTCTTTACTCAGATGGAGTTTTGGTCCTTTTCTTATGCTCCCCTAGTATCTGGCCACACAACTTACTCACTGTTCTTGCTCTTGATTTCCCCAGCTTATGTGATGATAGTTCAGATAAGTCTACCCGACAATGGGGCCAGAATCATCATTTTGGGGCAAAATAGGAAATCTGTGGTGGCACTAATGGGGAGAGAATCTTCCCTGATGAGATAACATGTACAGAAGAAGAGCTGTGGGGGCCTGAGTGCTGGTGGGACAGGAGCAGCCAGAAGACAGAAATATGACATGAGTAAAGAGTTGAGAAACATCAAGGCTGGAGGAGACTCAAAAGCAGATCATACTGGCCAATATCAGAGCTGGAGCTATGTGGATCTGGAAGCTGCAGAATGTTTATGACACCTGAATGCCAAATGATCTAGCGTCTGCAGTGTGGTCGGGGCAGACAGAGCAACCAATGGGGAACCAGAAATCTGAGTTTTGTTGTGACCTTGTAACTAATCAGTCAGTTGACTTCCCTCCTCCAAATGCTAGCTAATCTCTGGGGTCCTGTCGTTGGCAGTTATTTGGCTAAGAATCATTGGGTTTCCTCTGTGGGCACCACCTCTTCCATGCAGGACTTGGTTCTCCCTAGTGTGCACACCCAGACAAGACTTGATTATCCCTACAGCCTGGATGTTTGGAACTTCCTTGGTTCCCCCTTTAAGCTTGTTTTTTAAAGCTGCTTTCCAGTTATGCATATTCTTACAATAAATATCTTTTTGGGTTGAAGGAGTCAGAGTCGATTTCCGTTGCTTATAGCCAAAGGACCCAAAATGATGCAGACCCTTTTTGGCTCTAACCCTTGATCCTCTGTAGTTTCAAGCATCAAGATGTCATGAATTTAGTGGGGGAAACCGTGATATAGACAGGATTTTTCACCTGGACAATGCTCCTTAAGGTGGAGGGCCTGACTGGTCCGTGCTCTGCCTTCTCTATGCATCCCATCCCAAACGCATATGGATGTGGGCTGTTGCTGGCTGCCTGCTTAAGAGGACTTTTTTGGAGAAAACTATGGTCTTTAAAGCAATGCTTTAGTTGCTTTCAATGTGATGGTGGTACCTCTGGGGTAACTGGGGGAGGAGGACCGGGGGACCGATTGGGTCTCCATGCCTCTCTGCCATTGAATCAGAATCTCATGTCCTGATTTGTTTCATATATTTTCTTTATAAAATTTTATTCAGAACTTTTCATTTCCTTACTAAAAAATGCGCTTAAAAGCCACTACTTTGACAGACTCAACTCTTGAGAGTTTTCCCAGATGGAAACTCACGGAAAGTCTGGTTCCACTTTGTCACAATCACTGACTGATGACTCCCCATTGGCAAAATGCACGTAGGCATGGAAGCTATTTTCTGAAGCATCTGAGCTGAGGCCCAAATGTACTAACTCTGTACCACTCTGTGTTTAAACATGACTCGAAATTAATGGATTAAATTAATGGAGTTAATGTGTATGTAACGCAATTGTCACGCAGGCCAACGTGGGGAAAATCACTTCTAGAAGGACACTCAGAGCACGCTTGGGGAAGCTCCATATTCCAGGGCTAGTGGGTGGTGTGTGGGACTTGGAACAACTCCCATGAGCCGGGTGCCCCATCTCCCACCAAGAGCAGCAACCCAGTGGGCCGCCCTCGTCATTGTGGCTGCAACAGCAGAGGCACAAAAATGGCAGTAGTTTTGGAATGGCTGAGGTGAAGCTTGGGCAGAGACAGATGATACGCAGCATTTCAGGCTTATTGTGGGTGAGATGACTGAGCAACTCAAGGAACAGTCAGAGGGAGGGGAATGGAGAACCTGAACTGGAATGGTCGGTGCGAAGCGAGGGATGCGATGAAAGCAGGGGAGCCATTTAGAACTAACAGACTAACACAGTGCAAAGAGAATAGTAAAGCACAGTCTTAGGGTGGACTTATTATACTGTGTTTTAGGATAGTGTGTGTTAAGATACTGATTTAGGCGAAGTTTGAGAGGGGCTCCTGATTAATGATCCGTAGATACCACAAATAACAGATACCGTTGTTCATGTATTTATTGGTGCCAGGCACCGCATTTGGCAACTTACATCCATTATCTTATTTCATTCCTGAAAAAATTACCAATCACCAGATACACAAGATTTAGGAGGTATTAGCTCCATCCACTGGTTTATTTATATTTTTTAAAAATACTGAGAAACATTCATGACCTGCCCATTGTCACTTAGTAAGTGGTAGATGAAGTTTGAATTCTGATCTTACTGATCAAAGGATCTCATATTTTTACCTACATGAGGTGAAATCTTAGAATTATGTAGTATGTAAATGGACTATCTTTAAATACTCTCAGAATTAATTAAAACTCCTCATGAAAGAAAATTACAAACAGCAAAAATGTACCAGGCAAACAAGTAGAGTTTCTATATGAATCACATACAATCTAGGTAGAAACTATTGACAAATTTTATTTTTCTCATAATTAACTTCCAACAAATTGAAAAACACCAATCCCTCTCCAATTTTAGGCATAAAAATGGAGTTTTTCTTCCTCTGAGCACCTCTCAAATTTTTTAGCTTCTGTCCATCCCCAAGGTCACCACTCCAGTGGGTACCATGTTCATCTTTTGCTTAGACCAGTTAAGTCATCTTCTAATTAGTCTTCCTATATCCACTCTCAATCCTTCAAATAATTTTCACACCCACAGTCTCTGAAGAATGCTGACTCTACTCAGAACCCTTCAGTGTTTCCCACTGCTCACGTGATAAATTCTCAAGTCTCTTCACCGTGAGGTTCTGGTTCTCTTTGTTGTAGTCCTCTTTTTCTCCTCGCTCCTCTCCAGTCTCTCTGCCCTCTCTGCTCATCTGTCCACTCACCTATCCTGGGCTTCTTTTCCTTCCGTACACATGCTCTGCCCTCACTTGCCTCCATTCCTTCTGACCTGATGTCTCACTGCCCAACATACTCCCTCTTCTCCTGCCCTTCCCAGAAAAAAGTCCTATTCTCTCTTCAGGTCTCAGTGAGAAGTTCCTTTCTTAGAGAGAATCCCTCCTTAGTCCCCTAAATTAGGGTGCTGCAGAGTCTGAAAGCACACTGAACTTCTCCTTGTACCTCATTTATACTTGCGATGAGTTGTTTGATAATTTCCCTGGTTGTTTGTAAGCCTACCATGATGCTTTGCACATAGTAGGTGCTTACTAAATATTTGTGGAAGGAATGAATACTTGAAGGTCACAAAGTGGCATTGATCTGTCTTAGCCTGAGCTCTTCAGAAAAGGGAGCCTGAGACAGACACATACTAGTACTTTCACTGGGAAGCGATCCTAGGAGCAAAACTAAGGGGGAGGGAAAGCGTTTTAGCAAAGAAGAGAGACCAGTGTGAGATGTATTCTTAAGCTGACGGCTGCGATAGGAGACTGAGTGTTTAATGCCATGAAGCCTTCTGGGAAGCCATGTTAAATGTGAGTCAGAATCACTATCAGTGTCGTGGGGTGGGATGAGAAGAAGTGTTTATTCCCTGGACCCCATCTCTCACCATTCAAACATTTGCCCCATGGGGGATTAACTACTACTGCAGACTGTATGGCGGTGCCCCTTCCAAAATTCACATGCTAAATCCTAATACCCAAGGTGATGGTATTAGCAGGTGGGGCCTATGAAGTGATTGGGTCATGAAGGTGGAGCCCTCATTAATGGAATCAGTTCCCTTATAAAAGGACCCCAGAGAACCCCCCCCTGCCATTTGAGGACACAATGGGAAGATGACCATCTGTGAACCAGGTAGCTCTCACCGGACACCAGACCTAACGGCACCACAATTTTGGACTTCCCAGCCTCCAGGATTGTGAGAAATAGATGTTTCTTTTTAAGCCACCCAGTCTGTGGTGTGTTATTTTAGTAGCCTAAACAGACTATAGTTTGCGTACATGTGCACAACCACAGTCTGGGTTGTGCACATGTGGGCACCATGGGGCTTTTTGTGGCACCCCCATGCCCCAGCTTTATAAGGAAGTTATGGGTATTAGCCAAGAGATGCGTAGTACAGGCCCAAGACAAGGTGTTGTCGGGTCGTACCTGGATGAAGCTGTAAGGGTCGAGGTACTGCACGGGCGGTGGGCTGTCACTGAGGTGCCTGGACTAGGAGGCAGGAGGGTGAGTTGTGTCTGGGTGCGCTGTTTGTGTCTCCTGTGTCTAACCATGCCACACATTATATCAGGCTCCACTTCTAAAAGTGTTATCTCACTGATTATTAGAGCTAGATACCCTCGCTCCTTCTTGCTGAGCAGCGAGATCTAGTATTATCTGTAAAAGTTTCCTTAAATGTCGGAGCTAGGCCCAATCTCTGTAGATTTAAAACAAGAGGGTTCATGACGCAGTGATGAGTCATAGCAACTGGTAAGCCACAACTGATACTTTCTCCTCTTTTCCATGACTCATTCTATATTTTGCTCACCCCACAGAAGTGCTTTGTGGTTCCCCTGCTCGTCTGGTTGGAGGAATGGGATCTACATCCCCGAGGGGCTGGGTCCTTAAGCAGACAAGCGCTTGTCAGGTAATAGTGTCTACAGTTTTCCTATCACAGTTACCCCTGGAGAATCCTGGAAGCACCAAGATACACCTGACTGTAGCTCCTTGGTCCCTGCCTCCATTGTGCAGAAGAGTGGTTCTCAAAGTGTGGTCTGCAGACTTCTGGGAATTCCCCCAAGACCCTTTTAAGGTTCTGTAAGGTCAAATCTATTTTCATAATAACACTAAGAAAATATCTTGTTAAGTAACTTAGGTGGCTATTTCAGCCTCAAAGAAGTGGAGCTTGACTCCCTGCTCCTTTGGTGTGGGCTGCACAGAGCAACCTTGTTCTGAAGAGGACAGTGTGGAAAGAGGAAACAGAAGGAATGACTGTATAGTGGAGAAGTCTGAGAAACACCACCTCAGTCAGTAGGCCAAGGTCAAAACCAACAATGATAAGTCATGCTGATAGCATGGGCCCTTGGTAAGATATGAAGAGAATGGCATTTTATCTTTGTGGTCTCGCTCTCAAAAATACACAAACCCAGTCTAATCAAGAGAAAATATCAGAACCATCCCCAATAAGGGAATAAGGGACATTCCACAAAATATCTGACCAATATTTCTCTAAACTGTCAAAGTCATCAAAACCAAGGAAAATCTAGAAACTGTTAGAGTCAAGCCTAAAAAAACTTGATGACTCATGTCACATGGCATCTTGGCTGGAATCCTGGAACAGAAAAGGGGCACTAGGTAAAAACTAAGGAAACCCACATAAAGTTTGGACGTTAGTTTTTTTTTTTTTAAATTAATAGTTTGTTGTCAAATTGGTTTCCCTATAACACCTAGTGCTCTCCCCACAAGTGTCCCCCACCATGACCATCACCCTCTTCCCCATTCCCCCTCCCCCTTAAGCCCTCGGTTCGTTTTCAGTATTCAATAGTCTCTCATGATTTGTGTCCCTCTCTCTCCCCAATACTCTTTCCTCCTTCCCCTCCCTGTGGTCCTCTGTTAGGTTTCTCCTGTTAGACCTATGAGTGCAAACATATGGTATCTGTCCTTCTCTGCCTGACTTATTTCACTTAGCATGACACCCTCGAGGTCTATCCACTTTGCTACAAATGGCCATATTTCATTGTTTCTCATTGCCTATAGTACTCCATTGTATGTATATATATATACCACATCTTCTTGATCCATTCATCAGGTGATGGACATTCAGGCTCTTTCCATGATTTGGCTATTGTAAAAAGTGCCACTATGAACATTGGGGTACATGTGCCCCTATGCATCAGCACTTCTGGAAAACAGTATGGAGGTTCCTCAAAAAACTATCAGTAGAAGCTCCCTATGACCCAGCAATAGCACTGCTAGGGATCTACCCAAGGGACATTAATTAATAATGATATATAAGAACTGATTTCTTAGCTGTCACAAGGGTGCCATGCTAATACAAGATGTCAATAGTAAGGGAAAATGGGTGTGGGGTTTGTGAGAATACTCTGTACTATCTCTGTGATGTTCCTATACGTCTAAAAGTATTTGAAAAAAAAGAGCTTACTTAAAAAAGCCCACCAAGACATTTTTGCCTCTTCCAGTGCGTTGACGTTTCTCACGATGTGTGAAGATGGTGAGTCAGCACTGTGCCAGGAACACGGGCAGCGGCGCCAAACTCTACCAGTGCGCCCCATACTCTCCCTTGTCACAACAGTACAGATTTTTGATTCTATAAAATGAGAAGCACACACATAGCAGCTCAGTATATACCAAAGTAGAAAGGGAAGCAATAGCCCTGCTGGGGATTTACCCAAGGGACACAGGGGTGCTGTGCCTAGGGGCACATGTACCCCAATGTTTATAGCAGTGCTTTCAACATTAGCCAAATTGTGGGAAAAGTCTAAATGTCCATCAACTGATGAATGGATAAATAAGATGTGGTCTATATACACAACGGAGTACTACTTGGCAATGAGAAAGAATGAAATCATGCCATTTGCAGCCATGTGGATGGAACTGAAAGGTATTATGCTGAGTGAAATAAGTCAGTCAGAGGACAGATATCATATGTTTTCATGCACATGTGGATCTTGAGAAACTTAACAGAAGACCATGGGAGAACGAAATGGGAAAAAATAGTTACAAACATAGAGGGAAGGAGGCAAATCATAAGAGACTCTTAAATACAGAGAACAAACTGAGGGTGGATGGGGGGGTGGGAGAGAAGGGAAAATGGGTGATGGGCATTGAGGGATGGGCACTGAGGGTTGTGTGTCAGCCAATTTGACAATAAATTATATTAAAAATAAATAAACTTTATAAAAGGGCAAAAAATATAGAAAGGTAAGTTACCTTGAGTAAAAGCCCTTATAAGATTGAGCCGTGAGCTGAACTGATCTGTGTGTGTGTTTGGGGGGGGGGGGGTGATGCCATTTTTACTCGACAAATCATGGCTACTCAGAACCTCTGTTTTTGGCAAAGTGCTGCTCACAAATGACGGAAGTGAGCTTGGCACTTCAGGGAAAACAGTTGACAGTATTTGAGGTCAATGATAAAAAGCTGAACTTTTGAGCACAAGTTAGGGGTTGCACCATGGTCGTTAATCCAAAGGCACCCTGCAACTCTGGATCTTTGTTCATTGGCACGTTTACTTTGTTACATTGGTTCATTTACATTTATGTATTGTGAACTTCTTAATTGCTTGTGGTCTTCTAACAAATAAATATCATTGTATTGTTAATATATGAATGTACTTTTGAGCCCAGTTTATATAGAGAGTGTTTTCTTTTCTTACTTTCCAAGTGTCTTCACCTGGGTTTGGCAAACGCTGATGATGAGTCCACTGTCGGGGGGAGAGTCAAGGGAGAGTGGCTGTTTCAGCAGTCCGGAAGGTCGGCATATTGTCACTGTTCTTACTAATCCAAACAGAGAGTGAGTGCCTGCGTGGAAGACCCCAGACGGGCTCAGCGGTCTGTGGACAGATGAGGGATTACTCAGGCAGAGCTTGTTGGAGGAGTCTTGGAAGAGTGATCTATTGAGGAAACGCTGTCATCAGGAGTGAGGGCAGCAGTTCGAGGCAGGAGAGGTAGGTGAGCAAGGACCTGGTCTTGACTGGAGCCTGCCTTCTGCCCGACCCTGTGGGGAGCCTTGTGGTGCAGATCCTACCTCTTTGGGGCAAGGGTCTGGTCTTTTGTACGACTCAAAGATTGGCCCTCAACTGCCTTGTGTGTGGGTGTGACTTTCAGGGCCAGGAAGCTATTTTTGTCCCAAGGGAACTTCTCCAGGAAGGGGCAGCTGTGAGTCCACAGAAGCCGACACTCACAGCATCTGGAGGCTGGCGCACCAGCCCAGAAATCTGGCCACGGCACAGAAAGCATCCACAGTGAGGTTTCAGTGATCTCTCTTTGCTCAGAATCAAAGTCCACAGTCCTAGGTGCCAGAGGGACTGCAGCGACCCATGGCATGCTGAACCCACGTGCGCGGTCTTCCTGGGAGATTCCAGCAAGACTAGTTGAGTCCCTGGGAGCAATTCAAGGACGAGTTGGGGTTTGGAGTTTTGTCATGAGATCAGCCCATGAGATCTTGAGTTGTTTTTGACCCTTGTCTCTTCAAAGCCATTCTGGAAAACTCTGTATGTGTGTGTGGGTACCTGCATGCATTGTGTGCAGATATACACATGAACAATGCAAATAAATGGATTTTAGTCCATTAAAAAAATCCACATGACTGTTATGGAGCAGTTCTGTTCTAGTTTGACTGGCTAGAGGTAGTCACGCATCTTATGGTAGAATACAATTACTGGTTTTTCTACTGCTTCAAAGTTTGGCCCTCCCAGGAAGGACCCCTAAGGCTAACAACAGAACCAGAGGATAAAAGGGAAGGATGGGTCCAAAATCCCCTCACAGAATTCTCTAGATGGAAAGTCATCTAGAAGGAGGAAAATTTTAGGTGGAGACCAAGAAAAAAGCAAAAGGATTTCTTTCTGCTTAGATTTCTGATCGTAGGAAAGCACTTCTTAGGAGTGTGCGGGTGGTATCAGAAGGTGTATGAACAAATAAATCCATCCCGTGGTTGGTATGCTTTTCGACAGATAAGTTGCGAGCAGGCTCCACACATCCGGGCAGGGAGTTGCAAGCTTAAATGCACTAACCTCCAACTCTCAGATTGTTGAGTTTCCGGGGAAACTGAGGAAGGAGTAGGCAATGGTAGCTCCACGAACAATTTGTTCTCTGATCAAAACCGAAGTCCCCAAAGAGGCAACAGGCATTTCAATTTTGGAACCATAATATTGGGCTATTGTTGTTTTGGTGAAACTCCTCTGACCATGAATGAACTTTGCCTGTAAGGCTCTTCTATGCCAGGACTCTTATTGTCTGGAGAATAACTGCATGTCGAATGTTTAATCAATAGTTAGTGAAGCCAATCAGTTTTTCATGAGACAAAAATGCTGTGATAGTAATATTCTGTCTCTGTGGTCAATTATTTTTCTTTACCCAATAAGATAAAAAAAAATATTTTCTCCATGAACGAAATGGTCATTTCCCCAAGTGTATTATAAACAGGAAGTGGACCATCTGCGGTTGCATTCCCCCCTCCAGTGAGCAAACCACCTGCATCCCTGACTCAACAGGCTGTTCTCGCTGATTTTGCCACACGGACTAAGGGGAAGTTTGGCGTTCAGTAAGGATGTTTTAAGACAGGTTGGCAAGTTCCCCCAAATGCCAACTTCAATACTAAAGAGAAAATGATTTGTGCCTTTTCAAAGACATAATATAAATTTAACTAGATACTACCTCTTGAATCGACCAAATTTAGGTAAACTAACCTTTAGAGCTAACATTTTTAAACACTGACCTAAGCACTTTACTGGGTTAACTCAGTCAATTGTTTCAAAGTCCCTGTGAATTAGGCACTCTTGCTCTCATATTCAAGATGAGCGCTGAAGGCACAGAGGGGTCACCACGTAGGAAGTGGCAGAGCTGGGGTTTGAACTCAGGCAGACTGAGTCCAGGGCCCACATTCCTATTCGGGGCGTGGGCCCTGGTCCCTTTGGGAAGAGAAGGGGGCAGTGGCTGGGTTCTCCAGCTGGGGGAACCTTCTCTCACGGGACACAGCTTCACAGACCCAAGCCCCGGAATCGGAGCGAAGCCACACCCTTCTCTTCCACAGACATGGCAGAGGGATGGCCGCGGTCCGAAGGACACAAGGCCTCTTCCTCTGAGCAGAGGTCGGGGCACTCAGGGCGGAAGGGTGGGGTCGTCGCTGCCCCCTCATCAGCAGTCCGGTACAAGGATGTGTGGCTAAGGGACAAGGACGTTGTGCTACAGATCAGAGGTGGACAAGGGCCACCGCTCAAGCCACATTCCGCCCTGGCTGTGTGTCCTCTGGTCTTTACTTTCCTCAGCTCCAGGAAGAGGGGCTTGGTGGACAAAATGAGATGTAGATACAAGAGTAGGTAGAGACATTCCAGCACGTTCTGAGACCAACCAGAGTACGTGATAAAGCCAGCTTCTTTGTCAACGTGGGAAGAAAGGGTTGCACATTATGTAGCACTGGGCAACTAATGAACGTTTTGGAAATGAATTGCTTTATGTCAAACACCATAGTAGAGTCTAAATGTATGAAAGAGCTCCATGTAAAACAAGACATTCCCTTAAGAAACAGCAAAAATAATGGGCAAATGTGAATTTCAGAATAACAAAAGACTGTATTCATAGAAGCCAAAGAAGAAATAACAAAGAAAAAGATGTATAGTAACATCTAAATTTAAAAATTAAACCCTAGAGACACTTAGGGAAATATTTCACAGAAAGGGCTTAGGTCTTTTGCTAATCTTCCAAGTTCTTCTTAACCTGATATTGGTTTTCAACTATATTATTATTAATTTTATTTGCAGTTCTCTGATAAGGTATGAAACGGAATGCTTTCAGGCGTTTATTCTTTTCTTAAGTGTTTGTTCATGGCCTTATCCATTTTTTATTAATATGCTCATTTTATTGTTAAAAAATTCTTTGCTCATTAAAGAAATGAACTAGTTTCTATTTTATATTGCCAAGGTTTTCCCTTGGTGATGAAAGTGTGGGCGTGGAGTTTCCTTTTAACTGTTCATTTTTGCTAAATTACAATTTTATATATTGGAATCTATTCCTTTTCCTTTATAAGATTTGGTTTTGAAATCACTCTCTCTCAACATTATTAATGATTTCATTCAAAATAATTCCTCATTCCTTCATGATTTTATATTTTGTTTTTAAATATTTTATCCATCTGGAACTTATTTTAATGTTAATAATGGGCCAAAGATCCAGCTTTATTTTTTTAATATGTTTACTGAAAAATCCATTTTCCATTTGCCAATCCATTATCCCTACTGATTTGAAGCAACGTTTTTATTATAAATTACACTCTCACATCCTTATTTGTATTTCTCGGCTCTCCATCTAGTCCATGATCGGGTGACCTATTCCCACTCCAGTGTTGATTCTATGCTCCCTGGTGTCACTTTACACAGCACATCGAGTATCTGATAAGACAGGTCTTGTTAACCCCCTTCCTTCCTACCCAGAACCGTCTTAGCTCTTCTCCCATCATGCTTTGTTCTCCACATTATGCTAAAATTCCCACTAGAATTTTTATTGCACTGCTTTCAATTTATGGACATAGTTAGAGATCATTTACACAGCCTTCTGTACAAAAAGGTGGCATGCATCTTATTTTGCACTTTTCTTTAAAAATTTTTTAAAAAGTTAAAACAGCACGTACAGACAAGTTAAAAAGCAAAATGCCACCACAGTATTTGCAGTGGAAATGGCTGCCCCCAGACGGGTTCACACGTGTGCTATTTTACTGCCACACGCACGGTCTTCTCACTGTGGTAGAGGAGCAGTGCGCTACTTCAATAGATGCAGAGAAGACATTTAACAAAATTCAGCACCCACCCAGGATTAAAAAGAACAAACATGTCAGTAAATTAAGAATAGAGGTGGACTTTCTAAATCTAATTTTAAAAACGTGTAAAAAATTATTTTCGAGGTTAACTAGACCAACCAGGAAAAAAAGAGAGGACTCAGAACAATAAAACAAACAATAGGGAACATTACTACCAACCTTATAAAGGAATCCTTTGACCTAAATGACATGGACAAAGTCCTAGAAAGATACACACTACTGAAACTGAAGATGAAATAGAAAATTGAAACAAAGCTATAACAAGTGAAAAGGTAGAATTATTAATCCAAAATCTCCAACCCACTTGCACTCACACAAATACCAGGGCAAGATGGTCTCACTGGTAAATTCTATTAAACGTTTAAAGAATTAAGACCAGTCCTTCAGACCCAAACTTATTGTCCTTCAAACAATAAGATATGACTGATCATAATCCAACTCATTCTTTAAGACCAGCATGCCTCTGGTACCAAAGCCAGACCAAAACATGACCAGAGAAGCAAACTACAGACAACACTCCTCATGAGTATAGACATGGAGGTCTTCAATAAGATACATGTGCCCCGAATCGGACAGTTCACAGATAGGATTATGTGCTATGACCAAGTGGGATTTATTCCAAGAATGGTATGTTGGTTCATTTTTCATATTTCCATTTGGGCCACTTTATATCTTCTGTTTCTTTTTTGAGACTTTCTATCATTTTGCATTTGTTTTAGTGTGTTTGTGATTGCCCCCTGAGGCCTGTCACTGGTGGCTGCTTTGAGATCTCCGTCAGATCATTCTAATCTCTGCCATTGTCGTGTTGACATCTATTTTTATTCAGCTTGAAATCTTCCGGGTTTTCTGTAAGATGAGAGGTTTTTTTTTTTTTTTTTTTTTTTTTTTTTTTTTAAATAGAAATCAGATCATTTTGGGAATCATTTTACGAGGCTTTCACTGTTTAAACTCCCATGTTAGCTGGCTTCCTCCGATACCGTTCTGGCAGAGGAAGGTGAGAGGATGCCCCCTTAGCAATGCTGGCAGGGGTGCAAGTCCAGGTTCTGCTCCAGCCTCTACTGACTCCTGA
Source organism: Mungos mungo (assembly GCA_004023785.1). Classification (NCBI taxonomy): domain Eukaryota; kingdom Metazoa; phylum Chordata; class Mammalia; order Carnivora; family Herpestidae; genus Mungos; species Mungos mungo. The sequence goes on along the minus strand of PISW01002603.1, from coordinate 51,635 downwards.
CAGTGGGACTCCTCTTTCCTGCCCAGTAGAGGTGGGGGTTTCTGGTTTCCGTGCTGCCTCCACTGAGGCCTCCTTGACTTGGAGAAACAGGGGCACCCAGCTACCCCTGCCCATGTGGCCTCCACTGAGAAAATGGAAGGAGGGTGGTCTCATTACCTCTGGTGAGTACGGGAAGTCCTGACTCTCCGCCAGGCCTCCCCTGATAAGGAGGGGGGAGTGTCTTCTTACTGCCGGTGGAGTTGGCAGTCCCAGCTCCCTTCTTGGCCTTCTCTGACCCTATCCTGCTGGCGTCAGGTTAGGGTGCCTCATACGGCCTAGAGAAGGTGGAAGTCTGGACTCCGCACTCGGCCTTGGCTGGTGTGTGTTGGAGGGGAGCCACATCTGTGTGTGTTGGAGGTGGGGAGCGGCTGCTTGGGGCAGCGATTACTGTCCAAGTGTCTGTCTTGCTTGGCTCCCCGTCCTTTTGACTAGAGAGATCAAGATTTTGTGGTCGCTTCTTTTTGTCCACACCCATTAGAGTTTGGGGGATGGCTAGCTTCTCCAGCACCCAGTTGGATCTATGAGGCACTAAATCAGAGGACTCGCTGCCATATAATTTTTCCAGTTCCATGGTGACAAGCCAATCTGCCTCCTTATTCCCACCTTTCAGAGTCTTCTTGTGTTCATTTCTAGATAACACCCAGGGTTTTTAGTTGGGTGTAGAGGAAGTCAAGTGTCCCCTTCTCTTGTTTTAACTGAGCATTTTGATTCTATTTTATTTCGTCCTATGGCTTATCATTTATACTTCCTTTAAACACTGCTTAGTGGTTGTTTTAGGGCGTACAATATGTGTTTAAAAATAACATACAACCATCTTTAGATAACACAGCACCACTTCACGTGTAGTGACGGAGCCTTGGGACACATCACTGGCGAGCCCTTTCCTGTCACTATCATTTGTTCCTCTTACCTGTAAGTTATAAAAATCTAACACATCGTCACCATTCCTGCTGTAAACAAATAATTATCTTTTAGATTAATTAAGACTAGGAAAGCAGAAGATGTTATATTGCCTCCGCTTACTCCTTCTTCAACATTCTTCCTTTCCGTAGGTGGCTCCACGTTTCTAACTGAGGTTAGCATTTCTTGCAGGGCAGGTCTACTGGTCACTAAATCCCTGTTTTTTGCTTGTCTGAGAAAGTCTTTATTTACCTTTCACTTTTGAAGACCAATCTTGCTGGGTATGGAATTCTAGATTGGTGTTTTCCTTTCTTCCAATGTTTTCAAGATTTCCCAAGTGTGGACTCTCACAAGGTCCAGAATTGCTGAGCCATAGTGACTGCACACTGCGAACTGAGACCTGCATTGCACATAAAAGGCTTCACATTTCTGCCAACAATGTGCAGGCGTTCTATTCTGCGTACCTCACCAAAACGTGTTCAGAATGATGCATTTTTGCTGTCTGATGGGGTGAAATTATATCCCATTGACTTAATTAGCATTTCCCCTAATCATTAGGAAGTTTGGAAACTTTTTCATCTATCTATTGATAATTTATTTTTCCTTTTCTCAGGAATTGCTTTTTCACCTCTGTATGGCATTTTCGGGTTATTTTATTTTTTAAGTTTTTTATTTAAATTCGAGTTAGTTAACACACAGCGTAGTATTGGTTTCAGGAGTAGAACCCAGTGATTCATCACTCATGTATCTGCTCCTCCCAACAAGTACCCTCCTTCGTGCCCATCCCCCATTTAGCCCGTCCCCCACTCACTTCCCCTCCAGCAACCCTAAGTTTGTTCTCTGTATTTAAGACTCTCTTATGGTCTTTAGTTTGCTTATCTTTTTCTTACTGATTTGCAAGGCATCTTTATACATTTTGCCAATCAATGTTCTCTCTGTTATTTGCACTGACAATTTTATTTTTCCAATTTGCAATGCCTTTTCCCTCGGTTTTGGTGTCCATCAATGTGCAGTGTTTTTCACTTTCATGAAGTCCAAATTAATCTTTTTTTTTCTTAGTGGCTTACCTTTCATACCTCATTTAAGAAATTATTTTTTGTCTGTAATGTATTGATTACAACATCTATCATTATTGAATTTTATTAGCCTAGTTGTTATTTTGCTACATTTTTAATTTGATGCTTAATTGAATTTTATTCTTACTTTTAGCAAAAGTTGTTTAGAAGGATTTATTTTAAACTTCCAAGTGACAGGATTTTCTGGGTTTTTTTTCTTTTTCTACTTAGCTTACAACACTAATGTTACTGCATTATAGTCAGAGAAGCTGGTCTGTGTTTTTCATGCCTTTCTTTAGCCTTGATGTAAAGCATAAGATCTCAGCATTTTCTGCCGCCCATATGGTAGAAGGCTCAAAGGCATCACAGCAGATATGTGATGCCCGTATGGAGAGAGAACAGATGTCATTAGGCCCTATGGGGAGTCCCACACAATTCGGAGATTCTGCTCTATGGTATAGGAAAGTGTTACATATATATTTGACCTCCTAATTCATAGTTATCCTGGCTGTATTAAAACTCAGTCTGTGTCTGGAATTTAACTGATCAGTTTAGTGAAAAGCACCTCAAAATTCCCTCCTCCCATATCCATTTTTTTTTGTTCTACCAGCAAGAACAACCCAGAGCAATTCAGCCTTGCCCCTGAGAAGCCCCTGAGGAGGAGAAAATAGGACATTAATTAAGTTACTACTGTACCCGCTCTATTCAACACCTAACTTTACTCCATAGCTGGTTTGTTGGTCAGTCTTACTTACAAGAAGGTCATGTAATAAGCATCACCACATGGTAGATTTTGAAGAATACTAAGGCCAAAGATAGAAAATGCCCCCAACTTTAATAATGTGAACTTCAATTATTCAATTTCCCTAGAGAAATTATAACTGCAATCACAAATTCTCCTTCCTCACTAGGAAATGAATGTCCTCAAATGAAAGGTCTCTTCCCTATGATCTCGAAGAATTAATGTCTCTCCCCAGATCACCCCTCACTGATTTTCTTTTTGTGTTCGTCCTAGGAAGGTGGCCAGGCCATTGCCACCTCCTGGTGGAGTGCACAGAACGTCTCATTCACCCTCAGACCAGAGGGTTTAAGCCAGAAGGAAGGAGGAGGATGGAGGGGTGCAGATGACACAGATCGGCCTTGAGTCATTCTTTGTGTTACTGTTGTCGCTAGGATACCATACTTCCCTGAGGTCCTGAACCCTGCAGGGTGATATAATCTTGTTGCTTAATACATATTTATTGAAAATTAATGATGATAAGCAGCTGCTTTTTATGTCTGCCAAGTGGTACATTTTCATAATTCTCTTCTATTCTGAAAAGTAGTTGTTTCATCTAAGAAAGGCATCCACATGTAAGATATTGGAGCTAAGTTTCCCTTAGTGTTGTAAAACTCTTATGTTGCAACCTCCCCGGTTTCTTCTGCTTTAACTCTTTCCTAACATAGTCCTAGATTGCACTCACAGCCCACACAGATCTGTGTTCAATAATGAAGACTATGTGAAGACATTTACTTTTATTAAAGTAGAAGAAAGGAGAGAGTTACAATGCATCCCGTAAACAAAAATATCAACAAATATTTCTCTACAATCCTAATCCCACTGCTCTTTCTCCAAGGGCCATACACCCCTTTTATTTACTCCTCTTCCACACACACACACACACACACACACACACACACACACACAGAGTCCCCTGGCATTCCAGATATTCCAGACTCTTCTCCCTAATCCTGACACTAGGTCTAAAGCTTCTCTGCTTTCACCCCCACTCAGAAAAAAAAATCTTGGCATGTATTAAGGCCTTGATTTGGAATTACACTGGTGGGGATCAGGTTCTCATTACCTTACAAAAATCCACACATATGTTAAATCATATCTATTTGCCTCACTGAAATCCCACATACTGTTTTCCAGTGGGTTCACTTATCATCGTCAGTTAATTCTCTAAGGCTGAGCCTCAGAGGAAGTGGCCAATGATATAAAGGGGCATGGAGCTTGAGACACATGTCACTAAACATGGGCATCTCAGTGAAGTGAGATGTTTATACTCTGATATTGGGATTCAGATGTCATGATGGATTGGAGACCAACTGAGAGATTCCTACATCAAGCACCTGTGCACCTCTTCTTTCTCTGTCCTCTGCTCTGGGAGTTTGGTTGGTTATGTGCAGAGTCAGCTCTGAAGGGTGGCAGGGGGATAGCCATGAACAAGTTGGGAGGAGGTGGGAGTTGGTAGATAAATACTCCTCCTCCTCAGTCCCTGCTGGGGCAATTCTGAGGAGGCCTCTCCACTTGTATGTATTTACTTCTTCTTCTGTGATCTTTAAATCTTTTCTTTCTTTTTCTTACCTTATTGCAATGGCTGAGACCTTCAATACGATTCCCAGTAGACAAGATAAAAGTGGGCATCTTTGCCTTGTTCTTGATTCTTTTGTATGTCACCCCTTCATTGAAGCCTTTCCTGACCCACTCTGGAGAATCCATCCTTGTTTACCCTCAGGTTGCAGATGGGGTTGCGAAGAGCTCTTTTGAATATGGTAGGTTTTATTTCGTTCTCTTACAGTGCATTTTTAAAATGTGCCTTCTCTTCCTAAACTGTGACCTTCTTTAGAGCAAGAGGGGACTGGTAGATTGAAAGACAATAAGCTGATCTAGATTAAAAACTTCCTTTCGTATTTATTACTTATGCAAATTATCTAGTACTTCTCAGCTTCAGATATAGCTTTTATAAAAGCAGCATAATAATACATGTCTTGAAGAATATCTTTAAAACTTACCATCAGGGAAGCAGATGTCTAGGAGATAATCCCATTAGGCACAAAGGTCTGAGAATTTTTCATGGGAAGGGATGCTCGCCGAAGCTGGCAGGTCTTGTTTCCGCTACTCTGTCATATGCCTGTGCTTTCATGCCTAGAGCTGAGGGCTAAGAGTGAACAACAGAAAACCGTCCTAATTTCCTCTCCGCCTCCCTGGTCAGTGCCCTCAGCTACACCAGCTCACTCCTCTCCCTAGATGAAGCTAGGCTCACTCTTGTCTCAGGGACTATGCACTGGCTGTTCTTTCTGCCTACACGGCTCCTTGCAGAACAAGCCCCCCTCACTTCCTTCATGCCTTGCCCTTGAGACCCCTCAGCCCTTCCTCTCCAAACTTTTATGTCTCCCATCCTTATTGCATTTTTTGCCTTAATATTTTTACTCACGGTTTAATAAGAAGTCATTTAATGACTTATTTTATTCTTTGTTCATCTCTACCCGTAGAAAGAGGAAACAAGAATTTTTGTCTGTTTTGTTCACTGCTATAACCCCAGAACCAAGAATGGTGCCTCACATATAGTCAGCTTTCATGAATGTTTGTTGAATGAATAAACAAAGCTTTGGATCCCAATCGTGGGAAAACCTTGGACCAGCAAGAGGGTCATGCTTGGGGCAGTGCACAAGGGCTTTTGGCTGTCAGATAAGTGGTGTCTACTCCCAGTGATCACTCTTGTGTGCAAGCGGAATGATAGATCTCCTGTATTTTTCCACATTTGAGCTTAATCTTGAAGCCACTTTAGACTGAATTTGGAGATAAAGTAGGAGAGGGAATTGTGTACCAAGGATGCAATAGGAAGGATGACCATCTCAGCAATTAATAAGAAACATACAGGAAAAAGGCCATGTGTGCATCTTGGGAAGGTGGGGCAGCTTATGCCAGCTTCACGCTTCTCCCTGAAGAGGTGCCCATCAGTGCCAGCACAGTACCTGGCCCTTGGAACCGCTTCCTAATGAAGAATGATTCACTTAGGACGTTCAGTGAACAATTAATTATATTGGTTGACCATGCATGGCAGTGCAATAGCCTTTCATTTTCTCTGCTTATCAAAATTGGATCTAATTCCACTGATTCTCTACAGATTTTAATCAGCACACCATTCAAATTACTTGTATCTTCTGTGACCGCAGATCAAGATTCATTACACAGACATGTCCTTGATTGACCCTCCCAGTTGGCGGAGGACCCAATGTCACCTTTTCCTAACAAGGAGGGCACAATTCTTTCTCAGCCTGGTCTGAGTGGCCTTCTTGCAGAGTTTCTTCTGCCCCTCCTCACTGCTCTTCCAAGTCCAGTCCACTGCTGCCTGCCATCTTCTCATTATCGTATTCTTAAAAATGTCTCCCCAGACATTGTCATCTTATTGCTTCTTCTAAAAGAAAATGGGCTGTTTTAATGGTTTGGTGTAGGTCAGAGAAAAGAGGGTCAAGAGTGGCGGTAAGGAAGGAATCATTCTTCTCTGGAAGGAATCATCCTAAAACTCAGTAAGCCTTTCCCAAGGGCTGCTCTTTGGGGAGTGCCATCCAAGGGTGCCCTCGTCATTGCTATGGGACACACTGAGAAATCCCCTCCATGCTAAGGCCATCCTTGTGTCAAATACGATAGTGTCCACAAGTTTTCTTTAGGATTTAAGGATGCACAATCTCACTCTCATTGTGTCCTGTCCCTCCTTGGCCGTCTAAGGTTTGACCACACCAATTCCTCATCTCCTTTCATGGGGATATGTGTATGGAGGGCTTGTTGAGAAGGCAGAGGGGGGCCTTTGCAAAGGGGGAGATGGGGACATGAGAGAGACTGAGCTTGGGGACACCCTGCTGTCCCAAGAACCAGCAGTCAGGAGAGCTTCTGCTCTCTTCCATCCCCCCTCGCCAGCTCTGCTGTGGGGCTGCCAGAAAAACAAAGACAAACCATCTCCAGGCAGGACACTAAGATTTTTCCAGTTCCATAAAAAGAAAATAAAATCAAAAGCCACAGATGACATTAGGTTTGGAGCATGTGTGTGCCTGCTAATCAAAGCCATGTGAGTGTGGAACATGATTACAACTGGAAAAAAAAAAAAAGAAAGAAAGAAAGAGAAAGAAAGAGAGGAAAAGAAAGGAAGAAAGGAAAAGAAAACAACATCCAATTGTCTGAAGCGGCAAGGCGAGGCTGGCGCTGCTGTGGGTCCCGCCAGGACGTCTGAGGGCGCTGGTGAGGGTCTGCGGTGTGGACAGCCCCGCGGTGTGCAAACACACAGCATTGGTCTCGTCGGCATATGTTTGCAATTTTCAGAGATCATTTCCTCTGTCTTTTGAGGGAGGAGGATTTTTAAAGAACCGCCTCTGCTGTTTCTCAGACGTGGTTGGGTCTCTACCCTAGTGAAAGATAAAACAGCAAACCTCTAGACCAGAGTCTTCAGATTCTTTCCTTTGATGTGGAAAGCAGCCAGATTTCATCCGGAAGCACGCCCTGGAGTCAGGGGACAGAGAAGTGCCTCCTGCCCAGGTCGCTGCAAACTCCCTGCTGACTGTCACTGTGCCAGGAAAATGTCATGATGTTCTCTTCGTCCTCTTCCTGTGGCCCATGGAATGCCTGGGTCATATATGACACCAAACGAGGGTGTTCTTCTATAGTTAAAGTCTTTATTTTGAAGAACTCCTGGAAAGATCTCTACCACAAGCTTCAGTTAACGTAAGGAAGCCGATAGCCGCACCGAAGCCACTCTGTATGATACTGAGATGTGTCTGCACACGGAGGAAGGGCCGGCCGTCCAGTGTCAGGCCAGGCGGCCTCTGAGGATGTAGGTGTGAGTTAGACGTGGCCGGAAGAGACATGCTCCATGTCATACCTAGAAAATCCAAATGGCACCAAATGTTTCCCAGGGAATGCACAGTGCGGAAACTCTGTGGTCTGACATGTTCCCCTTCCCACCTGCCCTTGGTTTCGTATAGGAAAGCTATCTCCTGAAGTCCGAGATTATACACATCATTGAAATTCCTACAGTATGTTAGAGATATCATATATATTGATTACATGTAGTTGGATGAAAGAATTAACCTCTTCTTTACTCTCCCAAAAAGAGAGTCCGAAAAAAGAGAGACCATTCAAGCCGAGTAAAGAGCCATTTCATAGGCAACTTGCAAGGAATTTCACGTCATTTATTATTGGACTGGAGGGCCCACAGCTCTAGAAGCGCGGTGCACCGGGTCTGGATGTGACATGCCCATGGGGCCGCCACTGTTCTGACTTGGCGGTGACATCCTCTGTCTGCGACCTCGCTCCCGGGCCGGAGGTCCCACGGCGTATAGGAAGCCAACATCCACTGTTTTCTACTGGGATGTAAAACACACTTTGGAGTGAGTGTGCACACAGCATTTTATAAAAATGGGGTAGGATTTCACGTCCTGCTCTGTGACGCTTTAATTCCAGTGAATATTTTGCACATTTCTCTCCATGTTGCAAGTGTGCCTCAACCCCTCACGTCCCACAAGGGTCCTTGGGTCCACGTTGTGGCTGCTCGGGTCATGCGTTTCAGCCAAACTAGGTTTACTTCGGCTCACAAAGCTGACGGTTCAGGACTTCTCAGTGCACTTCTTCCAAGGCCCTGTTGTCACTTCTGTGCTCCTAACTCTATATTGTTTTTCTTACATAGGGCTCCCTAAGATGTTTCAGCTCCAGGCCCCACAAAAGTCTCCTCGGGGCTGTTTCGATTTGTTTAACTGAACCAATTATCCCCTTCATTCCTCATCCTTGCTTGCTTCCTGGAGGCGGGATGGGACATCTCCAGAACATTCTATGAGAGCCCATCTGTTATGGACTGAATGTTCTGTCCCCCAGAATTTGTATGTTGAAATCCCAACTCCCAAGAGGAGGGGGCTTAAAGGTGATCAGGTCGTGAGCGTGGAGTGTGGGATTGGCGCCCTTATGAAAGAATTCCGGAGCCCTCTCTCCCCCCATGTGAGGACGTAGCAGGAAAGTGGTGGTATATGAACCAGAAGGAGGACCCCTGAATCTGCCTGCACTTGATCTTGGACTCCTAGGCTCCAGAACAGCGAGAAGTAAATGTTGTTTGGACCACCAGTCCAAGGTGTTTTTTAGCAACCCTAACTGACTAAGACCCCATCTTTAGTCAAATACTCTCTTAGTGTGCAAGAAACAGTCGCACCTGCCCACAGGCAGCAGAGCCGTCCCTAGGCCAGTTCAGGCCCTGCTGACGATGTGGTGCCAAGGATGACACAGGGGTCCCACGCACCCTTGTCTAGAGTAGGCAGAACCATACAACATTTCTAATAGGGAAAAGTCACCTGCTTCAAGGCCATAGAGGGAGAGTCCCTGGACCCACAGTTCTTAATCTTGGTTCCACTTGAAGGTCACCTGGAGAGCTTTCAAATACCTCACACCCAGGCCACACCCCAGACCAAGTTAACCAGAAATGCTGGGAGTGGGCCCAGCCTCGGCAACTGTGAAACTCCCCAGATGATTCCAGTGGGTAACCGAGGCTAAGAACCACCTCTAGAGAGAGACTCCACCGGTTGCAGGGGAGATGGTGCTCAGAGCCACACCCTGAGGTGCTGTTCCGGGAGATGGGGAGAAGGGACAGGGCCATTGTCCCAGACCTGAATAATCCCCTTCTACGCCTTCCCAAGGCTTTCTGAAAGGAAAGCAAAGGAACAGCTTTGTGGATGGGAGAAGAGGAACAGAGACGTTTCCTTTGGATCTCATGGACACAGACCGCAGTTCCCCGTGTACTGCTGCCAGGTTGAGGATTTTGAGAGGTGTTATCACTGGTTCTTTACCATGAAGACAGCCATGCTCCTGCCTCCGGAATTGCAAAGTCTAGCCAACCTCAGAAAGCTCAGCCAATTCAAACAGATTTCACTTTAAAATACCATGAAACATTCTCCCTCTCCACCCATATTTATGGGCTTCTCCTCTTTGGTACAACCAATTATCAAAACAGCTTCTGATTTGTTTCAATCCCCAGTGGGTCGAGAGCTGCTAGGCTGGCCACCGTTCTTGGCCTGTCCGCGAGGATAATCACGAAGCCCGCGTCATGCTGGGCGAAGTCTGTGGGGTGATTCCCTTCCTCCTTACTCATTACCACTCTGTTGTAATTGCCTGCGAGAACACTAATTTGGTTGTTGGCGCACGATCTATACTCTACAAATTGAATATGTTACTCAACACTTTGATTTATTTTGATTTATTTTAGGATCATTAAAAATTAAGTCAGAGAGAAAATAAATAAGCGAAATAAAATTGAGTTCTACTTAAAGGATCAAAATCCTCTAGGTGTCCGTTCTGAGTTTTTAAAGTAGAATGGGGAATGGTGTTTCCGGTGTCAGGGGGCCATCCGTGGGGCCCGCAACGCCGCTGTTCAGTAGAAGACCACAGGCGTGCAGAGGTGCAGACTCTGAGTCGCACGTGTTTTAATGCCGCTTCCGCAGATAGGTGGGGCCACCCAGGCATGGTTCCTGCAGAACTCCAGCTGAATTGAAAGCATATGTGATGATGACTACTTTTCAGCACTGTGGGTTTGGTGATTTTTCCAGGGAGAAGCTAGTTTGTGGTGGGTTTGGTGAGCAACGAATCTGGAGTTAGGGACCAGGCAGGGAGAGGCGAAGTCTGACATCCAACGTTCGATCACATTCATGCAGAATCTCAGGGGAAAAAAATCAAAATGAGGCTCAATGGTGAGAAATTTCCACTTCCTTCCGGGACCATGTTAGATTCTTGCTAAAGAGAAATCTGGTCTTATGACCCCAGGGAGGTGACGGCACTGGCCTTCCCTTTGTCACATAAATTCAGACAATTTTCTGTCCCCCTTCAAGGCAGCTGCTGTTCCCTTATGCCGAGCTCCCAGAAGTCACATCGAACCGTCCAGTTCCGCAAAGTTTTCTCTGCAGCTCTGGGACCTCTCCCACGCCTGCATTTGTACACGCAAACCCCCTTCCTGGCGGAACGCCTCGTTTCCTGCTCAGTGGCGAAGCCAGCAGAGCCGAAGGCACTGATGTTACCCAGCGGCGCACGGGAGCGGACCCGCGTTCACGCCCCTGGCCGCGTGCTCCTGGCCGGGGTCCCGCGAGCTGTGTCCTCCCAGGGCGCACGTGATGGCCTCTGGCTGGAGACCGACCGCAGCATGTGGCTTCTTGATGCTCCCCCCCCCCCCCGACACAGACTCCATTCTGACAGCGAGTTGTTCTCACTGCTGTCTCTGATCTTTTGTCCCTCCAGGGGCCCTTGTCGTGTCTCACACCGAGTGTGTCGCTGCCGCCAGTGAGGCCCCTCCAGATGAGCCAGAGCAAGGAAATGACTCCCCACGAAGACGCTCAGGCAGAACAGCCCCTGCAGACTGTCCCGGCTGCCTGGGCCACGGCAAATAGCAACTGGAAAAACAGAGCGAGCAATCGGGGCACGCGGACCGAGCGGGCTGGCGGAATGCCCCCGACCCCTGGGAGATTCCTCACGCTTTCCAGCTGTGGTCAGGGCCTTCTCACTGAGCGAGTGCAGCCTGCCCTGCCCGAGGGACAAAGCAGGATGTGGCCTGGTCCTCTTGTGTCCCAGAGGCACCAGGGCTCAGAATTATCCCTTGAACGCAAGGACACAGAGGGGGTGTCTGGGCAGAGCCCTTCCCGCCCTGACCCCAGGTGTTGGGTGGGCTGCTGTTAGAAATCCAGATCTGTGGTTCAGCACACAGGCCACAGATGAAGTTGTAGACTTCAAGTCTGAGGGGAGCCGAAAAGTGGTTCCCCAAAAGATACCACATCCCAATCCCAGTGGCCTGTGAGTTTTTGTGCAAAACAGAAAAGGCGAGGGCTCCTTGGCAGATGTGATTAAGTTAAGAATCTTGAGAAGTTGTGACCACAGGAGAAAAGGCAAGATGGCTACGGAGGCAGCGTTGGGGAGATGTGGCCACAAGCCAAAGACAGCGGCGGCCATCAGGAGGACACTTCCCCAAGAGGAACTGCACTGGGTCTGGCATTTTCTTTTCTAGCTCTTAGGCTTCAGACAGCAAGAGGCCGTGTACCTCTCATCCACACCATGGCGAGGAGCGATGGGTGTGGGCGTGAGGCCCAGCTGAGAATCTCAGGCAACCAGTGGAAAGGAACCTTGCTGCTCTTTGGATATCTTAGAAGTGGACAAGGCCCAGAGCTTTGGGGCAGGGCTTCGCTTCTGAGGCCTCTGAGTGGAACACATCATCTCAGATCCCTGAGATCTGTGCACAACTGGTAGAAGATTGTCCTCCCTCACCTGAAAGGCAAAGCCATCCGAGTCTGCTACCTCCACTTCCTCTCCTCCCCACAACTCAGACATCTGATCTTCGTCCCTTTGTTCCCGAGTGCTGCATTTCTTGAGAGACTTCAGCAACGAGGCTGAGGAAATACTGTCTGATTCACAGAGTTAATGGAATAACCCATCATGTTCCCAGAAGACCACTCAGCTATTAACTCAAATGCCAACAATATAAATACTTCCATCCTCTGGGTTGAGAATCTTCAAAAGCCAAAATAGCGATTCCTGAGGTCAGCAGTCTTAGTTTGTGGTTGCAACCCCCAGTGGGAAGTTCCAGTCACTTGCAGAGTGGGACGTGGGTAAAAAATTAGGAACAAATGTCCTGGCGTGTGGACTGTCAGAGCTCTGGAGAGACCCAGGCATCCGAGGGATTCGGAGTTTGACTCATTCCAGAAGAGGCGACAAGAGCCAAACGTCTGTGGCCAACAGGCATCAAATGGGATGACTCCACCTCAGGGTTCCCAACCGCCTTGGGGGTCCGAATCCACCCACCACTTCGTGGTTACAGGGCACCCGCAAAGACCAGGATGGGGCCACCAAACTGTATTTCCTACAGTTCAAACCCATGTTTCCAGAATTAGTCAGAACAGGCAAGATGGGTGAGTGTTCTCTGGTGCCTTTTTTTTTTTTTTAACTGAACAAAGTTGAACGCTTGGAAGACGTGAGCTCAGGGTTGGCCAAACGAATCTGGATCAATGAGAATGGAAATGCTGTGACTGCATTTAAAAGTTAATTTTATTTGTCTCAGCCAAATAAGCCTTGGGTATAAAGGCCTTGTGAGGTCTCTGCAGAAAGGCAGGCCATGGAACTTTCTAGAAACTTGAATGATGGTCTCTGAAGCTACAGTTAGAACAAGGCATCCACTGACACAGGCTGGGCAGATCCCTCTGGTGAGTTCTCAGGCCCCAGCTCCCTCACTGGGAGTGTGTCCTTCTGGGGGGAAGGGACGGTCTGGGCCCCCTGGTCACTCCACACGGCCCTGAACATGCTCAGAGCTCCAGGAGGCCCCATGTGAGCAGCTCAAATCTCTGCATTCCCCCAGGCTGAGTCCTGCCCCCGAATCTGTACTTGTGTGGGAAAGAGGAGAGGAAGGCGAAGCAAGGGACCGGGAGGGAGGAGAGTTCAGTCACCTTCCCCTCCCTCCTTGGGTGTCTCCTGCCGCCACACTGAGCACTCGCCCAGGCCAGTTTGCACAGAGGCTGTGCTGGCTTGTGGGACAAACACAAAATTGGGAGGGGGGGGATCTGGTGCTAGAAGGATCTACGGAGATCTGGGAGGGACACACAGAGCTCGAAGCGGGAGCTGGCTGAGGTGTGGAAGAAGCCCTCCCCTGGGCTGTAGGCAGGGCACAGAGGGACAGAAAGCAGGTCACATGCCCGGCTTCTCTGCTCACGCTGAGACCTCCAGGCAACAACACGTGGTTGACGAACACTCACCTGCTCTCCCCTCTGTCCCCAGGGATCTGAGTCAGCGAAGGCCTTCAGCAGCTCCAACAATTCTGCGATGCCCCAGGCATGTATGGGGGCACCTGTCATGCGTCAGGTATGGTTCTAGGCCCTGAGGAACCACAGCTGTGACAAGCCAGCCCACCGAACGCCCAACCAGCCAACTACTGAACCAACTGGTCAACCAAGCAGACAGCACCCTGCCGCGGGACAGCTTGTGGGCCTCTTGTCAGAGCAGGCCAGTGATAATAACACAGAAAGGTAGCATGATGAAGAAGTGAATTCCATCCTTGTCTGCCTGCTTTCTCTTTAATAAAGAGTTTTTTAAATTTTTTTTTTAAATATCTTATTTAAATTTTTTAAATGTTTATTTATTTTTGATAGAGACAGAGCCTGAGAGGGGGAGGGGCAAAGAGAGAGGGAGACACAGAATTGGAAGCAGGCTCCAGGCTCTGAGCTGTCAGCACAGAGCCCAACGTGGGGCTTGAACCCATGAACTGTGAGATCATGACGTGAGCGGAAGTCAGACGCTCAGCTGACTGAACCACCCAAGTGCTCCTAATAAAGATTTCTTAAATGTTTATTTACTTATTTATTTTTGAGAGAGAAAAATAGACAGCAAGCAGGGGGAGGGGCAGAGACAGAGAGAGAGATAGAAAGAGAGAATCCCAGGCAGGCTCCATGCTCAGTGTGCAGCCCAACACGGGGCTCGAACTCATGAATCATGAGATCATGACTTGTGATAAAATCAAGAGTCAGACCTTTAACCAACTGAGCTGCCCACGTGCCCCTGTCACACGATTCCTTTCAACCTCCCACGTGTCATTTGCAGATGAGCTGTCACTGAATGGATCTAGTTGTTTCTTCCCCATCCCCCCCCCAGCATTTGGTTCCCACTAATTCAGCGCCTGAGGCCAAGCCGTGCCGGGGAGCACCCAGCAGCACCTCTCACACAAGCTCAACGCAGAGCAGGAGCCGAGTCCTCTCCCACTACTTGCTGAGCTGCATGTCGTGCCCGCGACCCAGCCGCCAAGGCCGTAGTGTGTGAGCATCGAGCTTCTACTTCTGCAGGGGTGACAGATCATTAACGAGGCAATGACAGACTGTGACCCTTGTCACAACAGAAATTCAAGGGGGGGACTCCACAGAGAGCAGCACAAAACCTGGTGTGGTTGGTGTGCTCACGGGCGCCTGCTCCGACAAGGTGCCAGCAAAGCCACGATGTGAAGGACGGGCAGGCGTGGGGGGCCCAGACCCTGCAGGGTCTTTGGGTCCTTAGTACAGAGTGGCTTTATTCTTACAGCACAACGGTGACTCTCTGGTTACTACGTAGACCCAGCCGCCAAGCATCGAGGTGGCCCTTTAGGACAACGCGCCAAAGTGGAAGTGACCGTCCCTTTGTCCTTGACTGCCGCAGTGACAGACGAGGCGTGGTCTCCCCAGAGTTCTGTTTTCCTCTGGGAATGACACGGCAAGGGCCAGGGGTATGCAAAGCAGACAGGGGCACCGCCTCACTGTCGAGGGGCCTCTGTCCCCATGGACCACGGGGAGGGACAGAGGAAAGGCTTGACCACAGAAGGGCATCGAGTCGGGGGGGCCAGGGCCTCAGCCAAGGTTCCTGGTCAAGAGGGCTCCGAAGGCAGGCACCGGGCCGGGGCACACAGCTGAGCTTACGGCCGGGTGGCCTGGGGCTGCGTGAGCGCTTGGAGGCCTCCCGAAAACGGTAATGCAGGACCCAGGTGCCCTAGGTCTGGTGGGGAGGGAAGCTTCCCCTTTGGGGTCCGCTGGGCACGGCCTCATCATTGCCTGCGGTCTGCGGAAACTGCTCAGGGAGGAGTTCGGCCTGGCTCTGGACTCCGCAGTAGGGGAGGCGGTCAGCGTTTGGGGGAGGTTGGGAGCAGAGTCCCTGTTAGAGCTTCGTGTTCTGACGTCACTGTTACCGACGCCCCGGCTCATCCCAGGGCGTGGGGACCGTGGCAGCGACCACAGAGGTGGCCTTAGTCTGGAGAGAAGGGAAGGGAGGTGAGATCTGGACGCCAGCCTACAGGATCCGCTAAAGCCGCGGATGTCAAGGACTGAGGAAAAAGAATAACCCCTAGGTCTCTGGCTCCAACCATCATACATTATAATCACGTGAATAACGAACAGTAAAAAGTGGTGTCAGAAGTCGTTAGAGAAAAGGCCGCAACGTGAATTTTTTGTTTAGATCGTTAGTCTTTGCCAAGAATAGGAATTTAAAAGCCACATGGTTTCTGTTGATTTAGTGGTTTCCTAACATGTTTTAAGTTTATTTATTTACTTCGAGAGAAAGAGAGAGAGCAGAGGAGAAGGGGCAGAGAGAGAGAGAGAAAGAATCTCAAGCAGGTTACACAGCGTCAGCCCAGAGCCCTATGTGGGGCTCGAAACCAAGAACTGAGAGATCGTGACCTGAGCGTAAGTCAGATGCTTAAGCAACTGAGCCCCCCCAGTCGCCCCTTTCCTAGTTTTCGTATTTGACGCACTGTGTCTCCTTAATTTACCTCATGAGCAGAGAAGAGAGGAGCAGTGCCCAGCGGATGGACAGAAATGCAAATGCAAACAAATCAACTCTGTACCTCAGCTTAATAAATGCTCTAACACTGCACCGTCTTCCACATTTTTGACTTCCCACCTCCACACCATTTGGTCCATATGACATCATGCAAAGGGCACAGGACTTGGGATCAGTCAAATATGACTCCTGGTAGCAGAACAGATAGATCTTATGTGTGATAGCCAAGTTTTGTAACTTCTTCTGTAAAATATTACTATTTTTATACTTAAGCTGGTGTATTTTACTGTATAGTGTTGAAAACAGATACTTCGGTCAAGTTTAAACACAGGAGGATTGGGAACTTGGGTGGCTCAGTCAGTTAATTAAGTGTCAGACTCTGGCTCAGGGCATCATCTCCCAGTGTGTGGGTTCGAGCCCCGCGTCAGGCTCTGTGCTGACAGCTCAGAGCCTAGAGCCTGCTTCAGATTTGGTGTCTCCCTCTCTCTGCTGTTCCTCAGCTTGTGCTCGTGCTCTCCCTCTCTCTCTCTCTCTCTCTCTCTCTCTCTCTCTCTCTCTCTCTCTCTCTCTCAAAAATAAATAAACATTAAAAAAATTTAAATTCAGGGGACCTACACGTAGAAATTGTTTTAGGTTCACAGATGAAGCGCGTGAATTAGCAAGGGTGGTATTTTTTAAACGGGGTGAGCCAAACAATTCATGTGGCACATCTTGTGGAAACTTAAATCTAGGTCAACAAAATACTCTTCTGAATCAGCCCCCGTGTAATGTTCCTCTCTTGTCTTTGTCCCTTCTAGAGGCTTCCGTAGGAAGCTAACCTGCAGAGGAGACAGTGGCCCAAATTATCCCCGATTTCTCACATCCACCCTGTTTATGTGGTACAGTTAAAGGAGCATCAGATTTGGAGATGGGCGAATCTGAGTGCTTGGAATCCAGCTTCTTTCTGTATCAGCTAGCTATTGCCAGAGTAATGCTGCATAACAAGACATTCCCAAGCTCAACGGTTTACCAAAAGTACTTACCCTCCTGCTCATGACCTACAACATCAGTGCAGGGGTGCCAGTCAGCCCTGGGCCCAGGGGCTGGCTCTGTTTCCAGAGGTGGGTCAGCCGGGATTGGCTCTGGGCTTTGGGTTAAACCTGGGTTTGCCGTACGTGTTTTGTTCTGGGGTCCAAGTAGAGGAGGCAGCTGGGAAACTCTTTTAATGGCAAATCTCAGCCCTTAAAGGTCAAGGCAAACTGTGCAACCACATCGAAGCCTTGTGCTCATTCCCCATCTGCTCGCATTCCTTGGCCAAAGCGTGTCCCATGGCCAAGCCCCATGTCTGCGTGGTGAGGGGACACGCTCCGGAGGAGAGGTGTGTGGATATCTGGACGAGAGTCGTCCAACCCTCAGACTGCCCGCAGACCATCTGTAAATGTCGATACGATGCTTCCCATCTCACGGGGTTGCTGCTGGTGTGTGTGTGTGTGTGTGTGTGTGTGTGTGTGTGTGTGTGTGTGTGTGTGTGTGTCTGACGCGAGTGTCTGCTCACTGGGTGAAGTCAGCTTGTCCTGGCTCATTGTCCAAGCGCAGGAATGATTAATCAACTGGACCAGGACACAAAGCTCTTGTTACCTCATTTCCCGGGAGCCCCCCAGAGCATCACCTGCAGGAATGCTGAGGGGCGCTCCTCCGGGCCGAGCCTGTCTTCCCGGCTCCCCCTCTGGTCTCTCCCTCCCTCCCAGCCTGCCGGACCCTCCTGGCAGAGGGGCTCGATGGCTGAAGTTGCTTTTGGGCTGTTTTCGTCCTAGAAGCTATAGAGATGAGGGCAGATGTTGCTTCCTTCTGGCACTTTCTTTCTTCTAAACACCCCAAGTACAATTCCTATCCAAAGCACATATCTGATAATCTGATGTGAATTTGGCACCACTATGGGATGTTTAGAGAATTTATGGCGTTCTCCTGATAACGGAATATTCCACATGTAGTCTCTTAGAACCTGTCTGTTCAACGCAGAGTGGCTTGGGGACAGAGCTGCTTTTGAAATGGACCAGCTTGTGGGCCACAGCCGCACAGAGGAGCCTCGTTAGCCTGGGGACGTATGAAATCTGGCTTGTGAGGATGGTGCCTTGTTTAAGGGACAGCAAATGGTCACAGATTTGCCGGTAAGACAGTGAGGGAGGACCCAAGGGCTTGTGAACGTGTGCGCAAGGGGGAAGAGATTTTGTGTTCGATGCTGTTTCCATTATATCAGAGCCAGTCCATCCGGACACGGAGGCCCTGAAGTCTGCAGTCTGAAGCTGAGGTTGGACAACAGTTTCGGGAAATCTAACATCGGCCCACGGGCTGCTTTGTCACAGGACACGCTCCTCTGTCAGAGCACGGGGTGCGGGCCTCCGTGGGTGCGCCGGAGAATGAAAGTTCAGATGCCATAAGGGTCACGTGGCGAATAACAAGGTCTTTGTGCTTGAAGACTCAAGCCCGCCTCTGTTCCAGGCTGGCTTGGCCACAACGAGGCTGTAACTGGCAGACTCACCCATTCTAGTATCTTCTAAATCTCTAGTGCGCACCAGGCAGGACGGCCCTGGCCCCTGCCGTCACGGGGCACGAAGGACGAGGGAGATGCGGGTCAACCGAAGAATCACAGAAGGAGCAAAACCAGCAGTGATGGGAAGAAAAGAGTGCATCTAGCAGGGTCCTGATTCGTCCCGGAGGCAGAGAAAACTCTCCTGAGAAAGTGGAATTAGCTGAGCCCTGGGGCGTCCGTGTATTGATTCATTCAGTGTGTGAGACTGGGTTCCGTGGAAACAGACGTGAAGACTCCATGTTGCCGTAGAAGGTTCCCTGAGGAGCGCTCCCAGGAGATGTCCATGTAGGACTCCAGGGGGAAGCGGGGCTGGCCAGAGAGGACCAGACCCATAATGCGGCTGCAGACAAGGCTGTCAGGAACCTGACAGGTAACTCTGTAGTTGGGAAGGGTCTTCACAGCGGTCCCAAAGGAAGCCCGAGGATTGGTGTCCGCCAGCCAGTGGCCATGGAATACCTGTGGGACCAGAGCACGGAGGACAGTTTCTGGTAAGGGATGACGCCACGAGCTGCCAGCAACCCACATGGTGGAGGGAAGCCGGTACCAAAGTACCTTCGCTTCCGGCAGATCCTAACCGGGACCCTGTGAGCCAGGCTCTCTTCAGAATCAACCAGCAGGGAACGAGAGAGAGTTTTCTGCTTTCACATCAAATGCAGATGGTTCTAAAACCTTACCCTCTTCCACTCCTCTACCCCGCTGCTAGGTGACATGCTTCCGGGAGGGGACACGCACACACAGCAACTTTAATTCGTGCAAAGAAGAGTCTTCATCACCCCTTTCCCTAAACTTCCTCTTCCCACCGCCTTTCCCATCTCAGCTAAGGGAACAGCCACGCCTCCAGATGATCGGGCCAGAAATCATCCGCTTGCAACCTATCCATTCTACCCTCGCATCGAATCTAGAATTGGACTCACTCCAGGCCTCTTGTTTTCACTGCTTCCCAAGCATGACCTCCTACCATGGGGCCTTTGCAGGTGTTCTCTCTAGAATGTTCTCCCCCAGCCATCCAGCTGGCTCTCGCCCTCATCCCCGTCAGTGTACTTATAAAGTTACCTTCTCAGTGAACTCTTGCCTCTTTATCTAAAATTTTAAACCTCATCACCCTAGCTCTTCGTATCTTCTCTTTCTGCTTGTTCTCTTGAGTTATTTTATTTATTGCCCATGCTTATGATTAAAATATCAGCTCCATCGAGGGGAGAATTCCTATTTGTTTTTACTCTTTCCATCTCTGTTCTAGTCCCTGTACCCAGGACACAAGCAGGCACAAAGGAGGTATTCAGTAAAGGTTTGATGAGCAAAGGGAATGACCATATGGCCTGTGTCCTCCCTAAGGCTCTCTCTGGAGGAGATGAAAGTACATGAACTGGAGCTCAGTATTTCACACGAGCCAGAGGGACGGGCCCCGCCGACGCCACGGAGACTGACCTCACCTGCTGACAGCGCCCCATCCAAGTGTTCAGACTCCGTTCCGGTCAAGCCTGGGTCCGGGTCCTCTCTGCCCACGCGGTGATCGGCCCGAGTAGATTTAGGCTGCCCTGGTCACTCTGGGATCGTGTCTTTGACCCTTTTCTTAAAGTTTATTTATTTTGAGAGAGAGCATGAACGCAAGGTGGGAAGGGACAGAGAGAGACAGAGACAGAGACAGAGACAGACAGAATCCCAAGCAGGATCTGCAACGTCAGTGTGGGGCTTGGTCTCGCGAACCGTGAGATCACGACTTGAGCCGAAGTCAGATGCTTAACCAACTGAGCCCCCCAGGCGCCTTTTGGGACTGTGTCTTTGAATGAACTCCGTGCTGAGCTTGGAGCAGGCGGGGTGCAGATGTTTGATGTTGTTGTTAAATCACAGGCAGAGCTTAAAATCACCTCCTATCCCCTGGTCACCACTTGGTTGTGCAGAAGGAGGAAGATAAAATGGGAGGTTTGGTCCCCAAGGGTGCATCTGTTCATCGAAGGCTGCCCCTAGGGTGGGTGGAGGTGTAAGAGAGAGAGACTTGTCTGTCGGTGGGGAGAAGGCTCTCCTCCTACAGGCTGATCTCGGTCACAGAGAAAGCCAGTGAATCTGGAAACAAAGAGCCTCCAGTCCTGTGGGCCGGGCGGGGCGCTCGCCTACAGCGGCGACGGAGCCGCAGCGAATCCCCTGCCGCCCAGCCCCTCGGCTGCCTTCTCCCTGAGTTTCAGACAGTGAATCAGAAAAACAGATTCCGTTTCCACAGCACAGCCCGTCACGTGAATGTTTAGTATTTTGTCAAACAGACCATTTCCTCTAGTTAAATGAAGAACTCAAGGGCCTTTAGCTGGACTTAACTGCCTTGGGCTGCAAGCTTGGGTATATGTCTAAGAATAGATATTTTTTAGAGGTCTGGCCAGCTGGACTTGCAAAGAAATCCTCTGGGCTAGATTTACAGGGGCCTCTTTGTCCGCACATCAACAAGCAGTCAGTGATCAGACTTACGCCTTTCCTGGGCAGGCACGTGGGCCTCAAACTTCTTATGTCCTGGGATTCTGTCAGAATTACAGATTTTCTTCTCAAAACAGATGAAATTCATTTTTCCAACCTGTCTAACATCTTGAAACACAGAAGCGAAACAGAGAAAGGCAGGAGAAGCCGTCTGCGCTGGGGGCCCCGAAGGGCGCAGAGCAGAATTTACCCCTCGGGAGTGGATTCTCCTCTCCAGCCCTGTTGCCCGGCCTGGAATATTCTCGCCAGTCCCCAGGAGTAGTGCTCTTGACCTTGCCTCCAGGCTCTCCCATTAACAGATAAGACCTCCAAGAATGGAGATCGTGTCCTGCGGGGGACCCCTCATGTTTGCCATTTCTACAACGGGGGAGGATTGTAGAAATCAATAGAACCTTCTCTTCTGATTTTGAGAAAGGTAAAATGTGGGACTCTACACTCGGAGGAAGAAGTGGCAGGTGAGACCCAAGAAGGCTGAGGACAGGCTGAGGACACCTGTGCTTCAGCGCAGCCCGCAAAGCAGGGTGGTTGACACCTGTGAACTTGAGAGACCCAGAGGGGGCACCGGCCCTGCTCACCTCCACACCCATGTGTTACCCTGACGGAAATCTCCATGCACCAATCACCAGAGCAATGCTCACTGGGCACCGACCGAGAACCAGAGAGGTCTCTTCTCAGAGATGATTCTTACCACCTCCTCCCAAGAGACTTTTTCTCCACTAGGCTCCAGGATTTCGCCAACTATGGGAGAAATCTTTCCCCGTCTCGTCATCCAGGAGGGTTCCAGTGAAAACCCTGGGACCCTGTGGTGGCCCCCTGGGCCTTTAGAATCTAGATTTTTCCAACTTGATGGCAAGCTCAGAGCCAATGTTCATCTTCCACAGACAGTCCACAAACACGACCTTCTGGTCCTCACCACCTCTGGAGGGATGACCTTGAAAACACAGTTCGGCTTGTCTAAAGAAGGTGAGATAGTGAGGCCTCAGACAGTGTGATTTGCCTAAAATAATACCGTGAATCACAGAGAAAACGAGAAGGAGAACAGAATCCTAGGCTTGCAGCCCATCAAACTATTTTCCTGTTCTTGTTAAAAGAAGGGCACGGATCAAATCGAACGCACAAAATACTATAAAACCTTACGTCACCGAGAATATTGCTCTAGAAAAAACACAAAGGGTTGTCTCTAGTACAGAACTTGCTAATTTTAAATGTATTTATAGAAGTAAAGTAGGCCAGTTCTGTCAGTGGGAAAAAGATTTGGTGCACGTAAAGACCAATAAATTTTTTATTTACCCACGTAGAAATGTTTTCAACTTCCTACAAAATATCATAAGCATAAATGAGTGCAATGCCTTTCCCAAATTGTTAACATTAACCTTGGAAAGGGTCCTCACAGATGTTAGCTTTCAATGGAAGACAGAAGACATAAAACACAATCGTGAGTGAACAAAGGAAAACAACCACTTAAAAACTCCATTTTAATAACAAGACTATTCTTTTTGCACAACTCCACACGCAGAAAGGGAGGTTAACAAGAAGTTTTGACCTCGAGAGCTTCTTCACCCCGAGCATATTGTGCATAGAAATAGTTTCATCAGAGTTACAAAAGCACCGATGAATTTACTATGAAGTGGTTTTTTTCCTGGAGTGAATTCTCATAGAACAAATATAATTCTTGTTCAACCTTTTTAGACACCAAAATTAAATATTTTTTAAACTTGTTTCCATTTTCATTGTACTGAACCTATGTTCCTCAGAATCCATATTCTTCATCTGTTTGGAAGAGCTTATGACAAAGATCAGTATCTGAAATGCTCAGTTCATGTAATTTTTAACAGACAACAACCTTTCTTTCTTTTTGTGGTCATTGCCCACTAATCCTACCCCGTCTAGACTCTCGTCCCATTTCGGACATCTAAAGGTAGGCAGGGAGACTCATTTCTTGCCACATTTCCGTCACTGACAACTTTCAGTCTCTACAGCGCCCACCATTGTCAGTGTAAAGATGTACTGATTTCTTTCTACAAATATCATCGACTACGAGTTGGCCAAAACAGATGGATTTGGGGATCTTTGAAACCCCCTGGCAGTGTTTCCAGCAGGTTTTTGAAAATCCTTGACAGTGTTTTGAGCAGGTTCTTTTGAGAGAGCAAGAGGGAGAACAGAGAGGGAAGGCAGACAAAAAAATAGGAGAATTAGGCAGGAGGCGCCCGGGGGGCTCAGTCGGTTGAGCGTTCAACTTCAGCTCAGGTCACGATCTCACGGTTCGTAGGCTCGAGCCCCACATTGGGCTCTGTGCGGACAGCTAGCTCAGAGCTGCTTTGCACTCTGTGTCTTCCTCTCCCCCTACCCACTCATGCTCTGTCTCTCTCTGTCTCTCAAAAATAAATAAAAATGTTGAAAAATTTATTTAAAAAGATGAGAAAAGGGGACCCAGCACGATGTGGAAAGGGGTAGGGAGCGCTTGCTGCTGCGCTTGGGCCGCCCCACGCGCTGAGAAGCACGGTTGTCCCGTGAGTTTGGTGACAGCATTTCCCCCTGGTTTCTTCCTGCCTTGGGAGCCCTTTCTTCCCACTTCTCGTCCTCTGCCTGAAAGCTCGGTCCTCGTTTTCTCCCTGCGGACTCCCCGGCTCACCGCGGGGTGCCACGGTCACATTCACGGTTATGGTGTGTCTCCCCTATTCAGAGAGACCTCGTTCTCTCCATCTCCAGCAGCATCACCCATGCCAGTTACCCGTTACCCCTCACCTGGCCGCGCGGGTGTCTCAGCACCCCCCTGCCTCTGCCTGCGCTCTCCCCCACCCCTGCCCATCCTCTCTCCTGTGCTCTCCCCCACCCCTGCCCATCCTCTCTCCTGTGCTGTCCCCCACCCCTGCCCATTCTATTCCCATGAAGAAGCAAGGCCATCTCTCCAGAAGCTCCCTTTGGCGACCTCATAGGAAGAAATATTTTAAGAAATAATGGGCCAGATCGGGTGAAAATTGAATGCACGAAGTTCAACAAAGCCAAGAGACCCGGAAGAACCCCACCCTCGCTGCTCAAATCCATGGTCTAAGTGTTTGGAAGCATCAGCTTTTCTCGTCAGCCACCATTATTTTATTTTAGGCCCCCTCCCAGGACCCCAGTTAAAACCCACCTGCCATAAATAAACAGCACGTTTGCCCCAACACCATTTATAATTGTGTTTTACGTAAACCACAGTGTATCTTGGGAAAATAGGAAGGCGAGTGTGTCCTTCTAAGCAGTTGTCTCTGAAGGCGTGCACTGCGGGGGGTGAGGGTTGATTGAGAGAAGCGACAGGGAAAACTTAGAAAAGAGACACAGCCCAGTGAGAAACACAGATAAGTATCTTCAGTCCTTCCTTTTGAATAGTCACAAGTGACGCATGTGAAAGATTTGGGTTTCATCAACAGTGTGGGCTGACATTGTGTGTCTTGAGTACCAAGTGACCTGTGGGGCTGTCCCCACATTCTACCCATGGGCTTCATTGGCCAGGAGTGTGCCAGCCAGGGCGCAAGGCAGAGCAGGGTGCCATGGACATAACACCCCGACAGCAGGCATAAATGGGAGGTGGCTGTCCAGTAGCCCAGACCCCGTCTCCAAGGTGAGTGGCGTGCAGCTCCCAGAGGCACTGAGCCCCAACTACCCACGGCGGAACTTGCTCACTGGTGAGCCCGGTCATTGCTGGCTTCTCTTCGCAGGGCCCCCAGCGCGTTCTGAAGCCCACCCATTGCACCCCTTCCTTACTCGGGGGGGCTTGCCGGCTCAGCGGCCAGGTTTGAAGGACTTTGCTAAAGCAGACACCCTCCTGCAGATCTTCCTGACTACAGGCCTGCCTGCCCCGCCCACCTGTTGCCATGGTTACAGCACAGGAGCGCATCTCACAGACCAGGGCCTCAGAACACGCCCCTTCTGCCAGTCTGCATCTGGACTGTTCTCCGAAGTCCTGCTTCCAGACTATTTCCCAGAAACTGGCAGTGAGGCTTTAAAACATCACTTGAACTTTACGGAGCACCGAGCACTTAACCTAATTAACTAAATAACAAGCGCTGTTCTTCGCGACCCCACCCCCATCAAAGCTGCGGCAGGGGTGCGGCCATGTTGCCCTAACATTTCTACGGGCCCCGTGGGTGCTTAGGTCACCCCCTGGCCCGGGGCCAGTGGTTTTGCTGTATCAGCAGCCCTGAGATGTGGGCTTTCTCCCCCGTGGGAAAAAATAATGATACAAATCTATCAACTCCAAAAGTGGAAGTAGTTTGGGGTTTTTTTCCACATTCTAGGCCTAAGGAATGACCCACTTATTGCTACCCGGATGCGGTACAAGCCTTCAACGTGACCCCAAAGCTGCGGTTTGCTCCCAAGCCTTCCCAGCACCTTCCTTAGAACGTCCAAGGATTTCCCAGTAGTGTCACTGAGGTCTTAGCCGTGAGTCCTCTCCGATCTGAATCCTCCCACTTCTTACCGCATCGGGGGCCTTCCTCCCTCGTGCCTCGGGAAGACGTCAGTGACCCTGAACCCTCGGCTGCTCAGACCACTGTGGGCAGATCTTCCCAGCTCCGCGCCGTCCTGCACCGACGCCATTCCTCTACAGGTGGAGACCACAGCTGTCTGCAGCATCTAGAAATTAAAAACGTTTCCCTCAGACCTTGTGTTTCCTAATATCACTTGGCAAACACCCACATAGCAGCATCTGAGTCTAAACACACTTTAATCCTTCATAATTGATTGCAAATCCCATCATCAATGAAACGGACTCAATTCTCTTTTCATTTAGAGGACTCCCCCCACAGGACCTACTCAACCCAGGGGTCCAACAAAGTGTTTTTAGGGGTCTGCAAATATTCTATAATTTTTTAATTTAACGTTTTTCTTTTATGACTTTGATAGGTTAAAACAATACATGATAGCCAAGTTTTACAGCCTCTCCCATTAAGAAGTACAGTAAAACCTTGGTTTGCGAGCATAATTCATGCTGGAAACTTGCTTGTAATCCAAAGCACTCGTATATTAAAGCGAATGTCAAGAACCATTGGCTCAGTTGTGATCATGTGAGGTTTGGCATCACGTACGACTCGTATCGCGAGCCACTGTGCGTTTATCGAGTTAAATTTTCTCAGAAATGTTTGCTCGTCTTGCAGAACACTCACAGGATGAATGACTCGAAATCCAAAATCTGAGCTTCGTCAGGCCGCTTACTTTGGCCGGTAGGTCACCAGCAGGTAATGACATGCCCAGAAGCTTGGAAAGGGCTTGTCCAGTCGGGTTTGTGTTCTCTCGCTGCCGTTGGAAGCCACAGCCACGTGAAGAAGACAGTACTGGCCAGCTGGGTGCCGGACACGTGTGGCTCACCGGGTCACCCCCAGCCTACACCACACATGTGAGTGAGGCCATCTGGGACCCAGTGATGCTCGGCTGATCTGCCAGCCGACTGCAGCTGCTTGGGAAAGCCATGGGGGGTCCGGCAGAAGAAACACCCAGTTGAGCTCGGTATAAATCATCGGTCCACAGAGTTATGAGCTAATAGGTAAGCACTGTTTTGTTTCTCAGTTAAAACCAGAGACGGTGACACTATGATGAAAGCACCATGGCGCGCCTGGGAGGCTCAGTCCGTTAAGCACCTGACTCATGATTTTGGCTGAGGTCATTATCACGGTTCATGGGTTTGAACCCCATGTCAGGCTCCGCTCTGAGGGCAAGGAGCCAGCTTGGGATTCTCTCTCCTTCTCTCTCTGTCCCTCTCCCACTCAAGTTCTCTCTGTCTCCCCTCCCCAAAATAAACAAATAAACTTAAAAAAAGAAATTAACGTATACACATATCCTGGAGCGTGTGAACATTATGCGGATACTGTCCCGTGATTTCCATGCCCATGTTTGAGATATTAGTCACAATCTTATTTGTTGCATTTAATTTGTTTATAAACTAATGAGGAAAGAGCAGGGTAAACAATGTATTCATTCCAAGTGAAGGCAAATGAAATTCTGGCCCTTTCTACAAATGGAAGAAGGAGGGAAATGAGGAAATGGGGAGAATCGGTAGAGAAGAGAATCCTAACCAGGCACAACATCCTTTCTACAAATCCTAAATCCATCAACTTAATATAATTCTGTCAATGTGGTTTTATACGGGAATTTTAGTTCTAAGCATCAGGAATTTGTATCCATACCTGTGTTTTTGCAAAATCATATGCTTAAATAACATGATGCTAAATGTATATTTGAATAACATTACAACACGATACTGTGATTCTTCCCGGAACTCTGCAGGCATTTTCCCGTTGAAAGCGGTTCATACACTAGTGTAGACGGAGGAACACTGCTCTCCTGTGTGAAGTGAAGCCCCTCCTGGAGGGGACGTGATCTGGGCTCGGGCACCCGTGTTTCATGGTTCTGTTGGGTCTCTTGGGTCTCCGTTGCCCGTAAAGCCCGAGATGTGAGACGTGTTGTGTGGACCGTTGTTAGTTATGAACGGAGCCATCCTGGCAATAGGCCCAGCTCTCCAGCCTCCAGCCTCTTTAGATAAATGGTCCCCACAAATCTACTCCATTCATGGCACCGTCAAAAGCTGGATTTTCGTATGTGTGACCTCTGGTTCCTAAAGTCCCCGCTTCCCAAGCTCCCATGATGCCTCAGGCCCCTTGAGCGTCCCCTGGAGAGCCCACCGCTGACCGGGGCCAGGCCACCAGGCGTCCATCGGCTTCTTGCTCTGCAGGCGGCCCCTTGTCTGGTCTCTGAGGTAACTCCACAGGCTCCGCTTTCTCTGGAGGATGCACTGATCCCTCTTGACAACGCCGGGCCCGTTCTCCACGCCTCCTCCCTTCTCTGCACTTGGATCTGACCGTCCGTGCCTTCTGACCACCCGCCCCGCTGGCCGCCCCCACGGAGGCCTGGCCTCTGCTCTTTCCCCGGAGCCCCGTGTCCTCTCTGACCCGCTGTTGCTCACAATCTGGGCTTGCGGCCCCGTTGCTTGTGCCAGTTTTACGTATCATTTTATGTCATTGTTTTCTTTAATTTATTTTTTAAGATTTGTTTATCGAGAGACAGAGACAGAGTGTGAGTGGGGGAGGTTCAGAGAGAGAGGGAGACACAGAATCCGAAGCAGATTCCAGGCTCTGAGCTGTCAGCACAGAGCCTGACACAGAGCTCGAACCCACAAACCGCGAAATCGTGACCTGAGCTGAAGTTGGACGCTTAATTGACTGAGCCCCCCAGGCGCCCTGTGCCTTTGTTTTTAACACATGCTTCAGATTTCCTGGTGTGAGGGCCCTGACGCGATGGATATGAAACCAGTGCAATCTGGGTCCCTCAAATTGACCCCTGTTCAAAAAAGTCCAGCTCCCCTCCCCGCCCTGTCCAATCTAATGTCCAGCTCGGAGCTGGACTTGACCTCTCCTGCCTCAGGGGGCTCTAGGGAGTCTCACTGCCTCTGGTGCTACTTGGGAACCAACTCATCAGAGTGACCGTAGGTTTGTTATGTAAACCAGAGCCCTTTAGGTGTGAAGGGGAATTATGTAATCAGCATGCTGTGGCAGCAGGCATAGTCAAGAAATCGGGTCACCCTGTGTATCGAGTGGCATTGCCATCGCCTGTAAGTGGAGAGGGAGACCTCAGTTATGTTCTTTTAATTGAGTTAAAATTTTATACACAGTGAAACGCAAGTAATTGAAGTGTACAGTTCAACTACTTTTGACCAATGTATGAGCATCAGTCTGAACAGCACCCCGTTCGGACACAGACCTTCTCCGTCCTCCAGAAGGTTCCTTCATGCGCCTTCTGTTCCATCTCTTGGGCAAACACAGTCTGGTTTCTTTCAGCTCTGCATGGTTTTGCCTGTCGTTGAGATATTCAAAATTTTCTACATCTTTTATTTCCTCTGACTTTGAATTCAGTTCTGTTGTGTTATGGAACAGGCTGTGAAGTTTCACTCTGGAAATTTATTTGACTTACGGAGCCTCTTAGTAAAAAATTCCACATGCATTCGACAGCGGTGTTTCCACAGTTATCAGACGAAGCGTTCTATGAATGCCAGGTGGCTTAGGTGGTTTGATAGTGTTGTTCAAATAATCTGTCCTTGCTGATATTATGCTTTCCCTCCCCGCCCCCCATCCCGTCCAAGTTTGCTGCGGGGAGAACAGCTGCTCTGAAGTTTCAGGTCCCTGAGTGAGTCAAGCAATAAAGTTTCCATTCCCTGTGCCTGTGTGTGTCTGCCTCAGGCCGTTGACTCATGCCAGGCATTAGTCATGTCTCTGTTGGGGGATGTATACGAGACGCGACCAGGATTCAAATCCCCAGGTCCCGCCAACCTACTTGCATAGGCGGTCCTGTGAAATGAGCGTTGGTTCCCAAATCCTGCCATTCACTTGTCCTTCTGTCCAGCGACCCTTCCAGGGAGGGGTTTGCACAAGGATCCAGACCCAAATGGGGAAGTGGCACTGGTCATAGTGCTGAGCACCTGGTCACCTTCTTCCCTACTCCCCATAAGGGACAAGCTTTCCGTGGTTGAGCGAAAGCGAGGGATGTGGTTTGAATGAGGAAGCCCCAAAGGGATTTTCTTGTTCCCCACCTACACCCCTGAGTTCCTGGAGCAGACTCGAAGTCCACTGGACCAGCTGGTTGGGGGAACTGAGCTGAAGACCCTGTTGGGGGCTGGTGTGCTTGCCTCACAAGCCAGGAAGCCTTTGAAAGTCCAGAGAAAGAGCAAGATGAGTAGGGGTTGACCACATACTATGAGCCATCAGTGAGAGCCAGCTCAGGCTGTTACAGCAAAATACCATGGAGGAGGCAGCTAAACAACAGAAATGTACTTCTCATAGTTTGGAGGCTGGGATGCCCAAGATAAAGGCCAGTTTGGTTCCTGGTGAAAACCTTCTTCTTGGCTTGGAGGTGGACGCCTTCTTGCTGGGTCCTCAAACAGTGGACAAACAGGGGAAGCAAATGAGCTTGTGTCTCTTTTGATAAGGGCATTGATCCCAACATGAGATGGAGGCTCCCCAAACTCCCATCTGGGCAGACCATCCTGTGGGGGACTCGGGGATCATGAGTCTGGCCACCGAGGACATGGTGAAGAATGGGCAGAGTTCAGGAATCGGCTTTCTTACGCCGGCGGCCTTTCAGGGGAAAGTTGTTCCCACGAACTCCTGAAACGAGAGATGGCTAAAACCTCGTTTCCGTCACCCCAGCAGTGTGGGCTCCCACCATTCTGTGACTTCAAGCAGTTCGCTCAGTTACGTCTGGCCAGACGTAAATGCTAGAACAGCCAGAGTCTAACATGCAGGATGATAAAAGATAAGATGTCAAGGGCAGACGGCTGGAACGCCAACACTTGGACCTTCCTCTGCTCTGCATTCTCTGCCGATCATGGAGCGACACCCACGGGGAGTCACTTTATGTTAAAACCATGTCCAAGAGCTGCTGCAAAAACGGGGAAATCTTCTCAGAACTGAATGTATCCATGGAGTGGGTTTGAAGTTACTATGGAAGTGATGCGCTTTCTTTGGAAACCTTTTAAACAGAATAAAACAGGAATCAACCCCAACGCCCCCAGTCTCCTGAGATAACCGTTCCCAACGGTTCTGAATGTTCCACTCAAGCCCTGCTTGTGTGATATGCAAATTCTCTCTCACACACAGACAGGAAGACCAGATGTCTGATGAGGAAATTTGTCTTTCAAGATTCCAAGAAAATGTCTGGGACTTCATCCCACATATGGTGGGAAGTCCACATTTCTCCTGACCAGTCTGGGAATCTGCCAGGGAGCAGGACTGGACCATTTTTCCTAGACCTCTTTGCCATGTAGCTCCGTTTTTACCCAAATAATTCAGGGGATGATTGCATCATTATCCCAAATATACTCATTGTTTTCTTAATCCTCAGACGCAAAGGGTTGAGTTAATTACACTCCTTAGTTCATGGATCATTGTTATCAGTAGTCCATGCTAGGCCTCCAGCTGTCTGTCTGTCATCTATCTATCTATCTATCTATCTATCTATCTATCTATCCATCTATCATTCTATCACCCTTCTATCAGCTATGTATTATCTAGCTAGCTAGCTCCCAACCTACCTACCTACCTATCATCTATCTATCTATCTATCTATCTATCTATCATCTATCTATCCATCCACCCACCTGTCTGTCCATTCATTCCTTTTTCTCACTCCCTTCCCTGTTGGCCAAGCCACCCTTTTGTTTTTTTCTCACACAACCTAGTGTTCACACGTATTATTACAACACACATACTCCTCATCATGCACGGGCACTTCTCATTTAGGTGAAAGCTATTGTTTTCAATATTTCACAGCTTTACCCCTTCATGTCATTCACTCTCCCAGCCTGCTCTAGGCGTCTGTGGGACCTCTGGGCCTGGTAATCTGTGGACAACGGAAGAATCCCACATGTCTTGTTGCTTAGCCTCTTGTCTCCTTGAGACACGCCCCCCCCATGTGCATTCCCACGCTCTGCATATGGTCTCATATCTACTCAGCACATTAGCGCTCCGCCAAACCACCCGTCTGGGTCCCTCTGGATCTGGGTGCAGAGACGGTGGGGGGCACGTGAGGAGCGATCTCTCCCAGCCTCTGCAAGTGGCAGGGGCACCTTAGACATCTGTGCCCCCACAGTTGTTGCTGTTGCTGCTTTTCTTAAGCAGCTTATTAAGAAAGAAGTGGTTGTAAACGGGTATTAACACTGAACACCAATGTTTTTCTCTGTTCCCATTATATAGAGACACACACTTTTTTCCCCATAAAAATGAGATCATGTGGTGTATACGTGCCTTCTGCTTTTTGTTTGAAACAGATTTAGAATGACCAGAAAAGTGCGCCAAAACTTGTGCCTTCGGATGAGACGGAAGGAGGAGCTAAGTGCTACATCTATTGTCATGACTGGCAGAAGTGGCATTAATTCCAGGCAGGACACCCTTAGGTCAGATCGAAGGAGGAACAAACACTTGGATAAGTGTGTGCGTACATTTAGCGTGCCATTAAAGCAGGGATTTGTTACTGGCACTCCTTATCGAGTGTATATTTGGGGAGAATCTTCAGACCAGCGGGAAGCAGGACTTCACCTCATGCCCAGGCAGCCAGAGGCAGGGAGCAAATAAGGTGGCTGTACCTGAGCTTCGCGCTGTGAACCGTCCTGGCTGCAACAATGAAAGGCCACCGCAGCAGAGCCAAGCAAGCCTGGTGGCACCCCTCTCCCCGGGCGCATGTGAGCAACAGCTCCTGGTGGGACGCTCACAGTGTGGTGCCTCTTAGTTTCTCCTGGGTCTTGTTCTGCAGCTTTTTATAGAGCTTGACAGTTGCCGGAGTGGATTTCTGTTGTAAGCAGAAGCCCTGGGCATGGACGGCAGGGCAGAAGGCACGTGGTTATCCAAGGGAGAAAATGATAAGAAAGAGTCCAGAAACAGGAGTTAACATCTCTGGAATCTAGACCCCAGTGCCCAGGCCATGGGCAACAATCTGGCAAACTTCAGGAAAGAACACAAGAAGGTAAAGTCAAGAGTGGAATTTGGAGGAGGCACTGGAAGAATAAAGCCAAGTCAAAATCACTTCTGAGGAGAGTAAGACATCGAGAGTGTGTACTTCTGTGGCGAAAGCACGGGTGTGAATAGAGGAAGGAGAGAAGCCGTAGATGTGTGGGAGACTTCCCAGGCCAGCCCAGTGGAGGGCACAGATGGCTCAATCCTGATGCCCACCACCGAACGTCTGGACAGGGAGATGAGAAATGCAAGGAAGTGGGATTGGCACCCATCAGACATTGGCTGGCATCTCATGAGGTGATGTCAGAGACACTCTGGTCTGGCTGAATTCTGACTGAGAGTTCACTGTGAAGTGATGGAGCCTTTGAGAGTATACGTAGGTGTTATCTCTAAGTCTTGAGGAAGTTAGTTTTCAGATCATCGGGGGAAAAAATAGATCTTGTTCATTAAAGGAGTTCATTAAAAGGTTGCTTCATCTATTTCTAAGTGATACATAGACTTTCTCCTTTAAATGGGTGAATTTACTCATTGAAATATAACTTTGAGTAAATTATTTTTTAAATGAAATTCAAAATTGTGTCCATGAATCAATAGCCATAAAATATAATCTATCTTTAAGGAGAAAATAGTCACCTAGAATAAGGATGTTTATTGTTGGTTTCAGTGGTAGGTGTCACGGTGACTGTGAACAGACCCAGCCAAGCTCAGGGCGGAATCTCATTGTCCCCCCTGGTCGTGGGGCCCCAGCTCTCCCCTTCATCCTAGCCCATCTCCTTGACCCCAGGCATCTAGTAAAGAGGCCACATTAGGCCACATTGAGAGCAAAAGTTGGACAGGAGCTAAGATTGGAGACTGAGGATGAGTCATGGGAAAGAAAGAGGGCGTCAGGAGGGAGGGCGAGGGTGATAGGAGGAAGGAGGAAAGGCCACGGGCAGGCTCACCTCTCCTGGCCACAGTGCCTCAGAGTAACTCATGTGCCTCTTTTACAATCAGTGAGCAACCTTCGCACCGATTTCTTGCATCGAACATCCAACCATAACTCACCCTCACCAGGGGGACATCTTGCGACCCTTCAAACACAGCATAAAATGAAAGAAGGAGAAAGACGCCATTTGGACTCCACGACATCCTATTTCAAAACGCCGTTAGGAGACTGGGTTTTTGAACAAGAGTTGAGAGCCGCTGTGTAGCCTTGAGCTAGTTCTTTGTTTCGTGTTTTCCCACCACGGATCACGTCAACCCAACTTCGCTCTGCTTCAGGGGCGCCCTGAAAATCAGTTCATCTGAGACAACTCTCCACTCACTTAGATAACGATTCACTTATAAGCAAGAGTTGACATCTCAGGACTCGCTTCGAGAGCCTCGCCGTGCCGTGTCCCTGCAGTAAAGAATGTGCCACCAGCTTTGCCTAAACCCAACCAGTTTCCTGTCTTGAAAGATCTGCGTTGAGCCGGCTGTGTGCTGCCCCCACAGGCTGCAGGTACCCTAACGCTAAATCCCCTTCCCTGCTCAGGCTGTGTCTCCCTCCTGCAGCAAATCGTAATGACCTCAGTTCAGCTTTATTAGCAAGTTTGGGTGATATTCTGGGGAGTTCCACAAAATGTACGTTTCAGTCATTAAGCTTTGGGTTCCATGTAACCTCACATGTGGATTAGCCACGTGATCTTCAGCAAATGCATCAACCCTCCTTGGCTACATTTACTTTCTACAGAAAAAGTGAATGATACTATTGCACGGGGCCACTGAGAAGAAAAACATCATGGTGCAAAGACGCTGCATCTGTGTCCAGCGTCCCGTGGCTCTTTGGAACATCAGGGCTAATGCTTCAGTGCAGAAACCTCATGGTTTTCAGGCTGGGTTGGAAGTGAAGGTTATTTGGAAAGGTTTGCTCTCTTTTGTTTTGTTTCTAACCTCACTGTAAGTCGGGTTATAGAAGTGGACCAAGCTCATGCTCCGTGACGCGACTTTCCGGGAGAGGGAGCCTTGGGCATGGAGCCATTGTTGCTGTGCGCTGGTGTTCGTTGGAATAAGGCTTAGTTCTCGTGACATGGAAGTTTGCTAGGCCAAATTTTAGTGTGCTGTTTAAGTCACTCAATGTAACTGTCAATCTTTAACTGTGTTTTTAGTTTTAAAATTAGGATGATGGTGTTTTCATCAGTGATCACATTTTAGAAGGAATGTGACAAGCAGACTTACCACCGATCACTCACAACAGTGTCTTTAAAATTTTTTTTAACTTTTATTTTATTTTTTGAGTGGGGAGAGGAGAGGAGAGGGAGACATAGAATCTGAAGCAGGCTCCAGGTTCTGAATTGTCAGCACAGAGCTCAACTCGGGGCTCGAACTCACGAACTGTGAGATCATGACCCGAGCCGAAGTCAGATGCTCAACGAACTGAGCCACTCAGGTGCCCCACTTGTGACAGTGTCTTAAGGGCACCCTCTGTGTCTCTCTGTTTCCACAAAGTCACTGATGGCTGCGAATAACGTAAGAGTAACAAGAGCCTCAGGGGCACCTGGGTGGCACAGTCAGTTGAGCATCTGACTCTTGGTCTCAGCTCAGGTCTTGATCTTAGGGTTATTAGTTCAAGTCCCAGGCTGGGCTCTGCATTGGGCATGAAGCCTACTTCAATAGTAATAATAATAATAATAATAAAGAATTTATCAGGTAGTCAGAAAGGGTGATCAATATAAATAAGACAAGACTCTTCGGAGGTAATTCTTTAAATTGTGACTTGAGGGTTGCTGCATCTTCATCCTCCTTCACTGGCAGCCAGGTGAGGGACCTTTGGCCCCTGGGGCATCAGGGATGCTGAGACTGGTGGGTGATGGGTGCAGGATGAATCTGGACGGGAGGCTCTGACCTGTGGTGGAGCTGAGGACCGGCACTGACGGCACTCGGCGCGTGCTTTGGGCTGTGAGTGGAAGGATGTACACGTGTTTCTTCTGATCCCTTCCAGGGATCCCCCTTCTCCCTCCTGTCTTCCACGCTCTGCCCCCGGAAGAGCTTAGTGACTCTGAGGTCTAGAGTAGGAATGCAAAGGGGAGAAATGAGAAGTAAGTCAGTCCAACTTCGTCCCCGCACGGTGGGGTCCAAGGCACAGGCTTGTCAGAGAGGAAGCAGGATGTTTTGAATTAGACCCGAGTTTGAAGGCGTAGCGTCTCAAAGTCTGGAAAAAGAGGCGACCCCATTATTATCTCTAATGATTGGAAAAACAATGAAGTTTTGCCCCAAATTTAATACAGGGGTAGAAAGAAAGAGTCAAGAGACCACGTTTGTAGGGGTCTCAGAATTAGAAATAAAATTAGGTTTGGTTTTCACTCTGTTGAATCCAGCTCTCCCAATACACTGCTTTACACAGTTCATAGGACACAAAACATGAACATCTTTGCTTCACATACCCGACCTAATCTTTTCATTTTATTTCACCTTATTTTTTTTTCTTGGGGTGAAATTCCCATGGATATGGGAGCCTCATATCCATGCAGAGTTTAAGCATATGTTTGTAGATGACCTAGCGATTCAAATATTTCTTACACTCATTGGAAGCATTGAGGTAGCTCTGACTTTTGTGCCACTCAGAAAAGAAAAGGAAAATTCTGCGTCTCTGATTCAACACGAGCTAAGGGATGGGGTGAGACTGGGAGAGAAGTGCACTCAGAGGAGATGGAAAAGGGCTGACGAGGGGACCTGGAGGAAACCCAGGTGTGTCACGGAAGCCAGGAGGAAAGTGGACTCTGAGGCGTGTGAACCTCACCGATGGGAGGATTAAGGCGGGTCTGAATCCAGGCAGAGGAGTCACTGCGTTTCTGGCCTGCCGTCACTTGGAGCGGTGCATGTGGACAGAGCCCCAGGACACTGACGAGTGACTGAGAAGGACTCCCAGAAGCAAAGTGGACCCAGGTGCCGTGTTTAACCCCCCCTCCCCCGCTCTACACGTGCACACGGTGTTTTGGAGCTGAAGAAAATGCTCACGGCAGAGGCACAGCCACGCTCCCCGCAGGACGGCGAATCATCACAGGCCCGAGAGCACAGAACGCCCACAGCGAAGACGACCCGCGGGAGCAGGTGTCGGCACAGTCTGGACCCTGCCTCTGAGTTTTCGTGTCCACGCAGGGCAAGAGACACGGCGTGGGCACGTGTGAGGGAGGGAGACGCTTATGCCCGCATCCAGCAGGGTCCTTGAGTGACTGTTCCTTGTGTGAAGAAGGGACTAGGAAAATCCTACTCGCCGGAGAGACGGGCAGGAAGGCTTTCCTTTGGTCGGAGAAAAACCGCCCCTTGAGAAGTCATCTCAAATCACGACCTCACATGCAACAAGTCAGAAGTCGAGTGACTTGTGTCACATGAAGATCTTTTTAAATTTATTTTTTTAAATGTTTTATTTATTTTTGATACAGAGAGAGACAGAGCATGAGAGGGGAGGGGCAGAGAGA
Source organism: Mungos mungo (assembly GCA_004023785.1). NCBI lineage: Eukaryota > Metazoa > Chordata > Mammalia > Carnivora > Herpestidae > Mungos > Mungos mungo. The sequence goes on along the minus strand of PISW01002603.1, from coordinate 14,643 downwards.
AAGAGACACAGAATCTGAAGCAGGTTCCAGGCTCTGAGCTGTCAGCACAGAGCCTGACGTGGGGCTCAAACCCATGAACATTAGATCTGACCTGAGCCAAAGTCAGAGGCTTAACCGACTGAGCCACCCAGGCGCCCCAAAGATCTTGAGCCTGGAAAGGGACACAGCGATGGGTCTGGACCCAGCGCGTCCCCTGAGACCCTGAAGCAAACAGCAGACAGAGGAACGCCGCCCAGCTGAGGGTCTGGGAGCGTCGGACAGACGAAACCGGGCCCACTGACGGCAAAAAAGACAACATACACAGGGGAATTTACCACCACAAGGAGAGTTCAGCGTATGCAATGGAAGGTAGGATTTTTACTCCAAGAAATAAACATTATAGGGCAATCTATTAAAGATGACCCCCCAAAAAGCATATTTAAAATGATTACAGAGATAAAGAAGGACATAGAAACCACAAGGGTAAAGCTCATCATTTAAAAAGAGAACCAAAAAGACCTGCAGGCATCAGAGAATAAAGCCATTTAATGGGGAGTTTACGCAGGAGGTTAGACGCCGCTGACAAGGGTAAGGTCCTCGGAGACTGGAGGAAGCCGTTCAGCATAGGAGATGAGGGGGCGGAAGGGATGACAGGGTACGAGTTTCAGAGAAATGAAGACAGAAATGGGAATCAAGATGGAGAGGTGGGGGGGGCACATGAAAATAAAGGAGTCAAGGGAAAAAAGCACCTCTGTGGTAAGCACTCAGCCGGAGGGGGGCAGGGAGCGAGGACAGGATGGCGGGTCTGATGGGTCAGTATCCAGAGAAAGTGGTCGGACTGGTGTTTAAAAGAGACTCACACTTGACTTTTAACATTAAACCATGGCAGGGCAGCTCGTGGCCAGGCTCACTTTCCACGGCTGCGCAGGGAGGTTTATGAAACATGAGGGGACACATCAGCCCAGTTTCCCAAACCGTCCCGATGACCAGAAAGAGTGGGCATACCTTCCAACCCATCGTATAAGTTAGGTCACTGATGCCAGACATGGATGGTACAGTGCAAAACTTTGATCACACCTAGGAGCATAAATACGAACATCCTAAGTGAAGTCTAAGCAAAAGGAGCCCAACAGTGTGTTTAAAAGATTTATTTATTTTTGTTATTTTTGTAAATGTTTATTTCTTTATGTTGAGAGAGAGTGAGAGCAGGAGTGAGGAGGGGCAGAGAGAGAGAGAGAGAGAGGAGAGAAAGAAGCCCAAGCAGGCTCCACACTGTCAGTGCAGAATCTGATTTGGGTCTTGAGCTCACAAACTGTGAGATTGTGACCTGAGCCTAAATCAAGAGTCGGATGCTTAACTGACTGAGCCACCCGGTGACCCTAAAAGATTTCTTTTGAAGTATGATCAAAAATACTTTTTAAAAAGTATTCATACAAATAATATAGACTCACTAAACATTAGAAAGTACAGCCATCTCTCTGTATATAACACACACGGGTGCCAGTTGGTGAAAACTCACTGGAAGAGAGTCTATGCTTCCAGGGGCGGGATTTCCGCCACAGCAGACCTCACATTAATGAGAAAGCCATGGGGATATTCCCTCTAATTCTCTTAAATGTTAGAGACAAAAAAAAAAATTCTCCTGATATTACAGCTTTAATTTATCATTTTGTTGGACTCCCAGACATTGATTGAAATGGCCAAAAAAAAAAAAATTAAGAGGTGAAAAATTAGAAAACAAGAAACCAATTTGTCATTACTGGTCGTGGTGCGATTGTTGACACATGAAATCAAAAGAACCAAGGGGCACCTGGGCAGCTCAGTTGGGTAAGTGTCTGACTCTTCTCGACTCAGGCTATGATCTCATGGTTCGTGGGTTCGAGCCCCGCACCCGGCTCTGCGCGGACAGCATGGAGCCCGCTTGGGATTCTCTGTCTCCCCCTCTCTCTGTCCCTCCCCGGCTCTCTCTGTGTCTCTGAATTTCTCTCGAAATAAATAAATAAACTCCAACAAATAAAAAATAAAAGAATCTACAGACTATTATTCTTACAAAATGAAGTCAGCAAGATTTCCCAGACAAAAATCAATACACAAAATTGTATAATGCAACAGCATTCCTATATTCTAGTAAAAACAAATTGCAACATTAATAAAAGTAGATATTAATTGCATTTGTGGCAACATGAGGTTATAAAGGTAGAAGCTGGAGAGAAAGCCATCAGCCTCTTTTGGAGAATATGAAATGTGCCTTATATAAATGGCAAGAGAAAAAAAACAATAGATAAGGAAAAAGATTATATTTGTGGGGAAGATTGATACATTCCCCAAATTAATGTGTAAATTGAATGCTAGACCAATAAAATTCTTAACAGGGCTTTAAATTTTTTGTATTGTTTATTTATTTATTTTGAGAGAGAAAGAGAGAGAGCAAGGGAGGGGCAGAGAAAGAGGAAGAGAGAATTCCAAGCAGGCTCCACGCTGCCAGCCCAGAGCCCAACATGGGGCTCAAACTCACGAACTGAGATCATGACCTGAGCTGAGATCAAGAGCCTGATGCTCAACTGACTGAGCCACCCAGGAGCCCCTTAACAGGGCATTTAATGGATGTGACAAGTGGCTTCTAAAATCTGTGCAGAGTAAGTGGCTCCAAATGACCAAATTCTTTAAAAAACTAAGAGGAAGGAAGGGGTCACCCACCCAAATATTGAGACTTACAGTAAAGTCCTGGTGTTTACCCCAGTGAGTAGCTGACTTGGGGAAATACAAGTATGGCCCGAGGACAGAACTGAGCAGGAGAGACCCCCCCCCCCCGCTCCAGCCCCACCATGGGAATGTGGGATCCGTACTCACAGATCAGTAAAGAAGGAAAATGGAGCCGGATGATTGGCTATTCAATTGGATTAAAGACTTAAATGTGAAAAACACAACGAGAAAAATTTTAGAAGAGGTTTGGGGTAGTGGAGCGTTTCTTAGCGAAATCTCACCTCTCCCCCCTCCCCACTGCACAGAAAAGGAAAGAGAAATAAGATAAACATGAAGTAGGTGCAGAACGCTTCTGTGCAATGAGAAAAGTCAGGCCAAGGTCAAGACAGCCACCAGTCAGGAGTCCCACAGGCAGCAGGTTCTGTCGCTGAAGGGCTGGTCTGTGAGGACGCCCTTCAATCCTGAGCAAACCGGTGGGCGGCCAGAGAAACGCCCGGGCAGACGTGTGGACAAGGACACGCGTGGTCGGCTGCAGGCAGCATGTATTCCGATGGCTCGTGACCTTGAACAGATGCGCAGCCTCGCTGGCCGTTGGGGGACATCCAGAGTACTGTTAATTAAAACAAAATGGGGCACGCCCTCTCCTCTTTCCAAAGGGGCCAGATTCAAGAGGCGCTACAAAAGGAAGCTACCAACCCAAACCAGTTTTGCAAAAATGTGCGGCTGGTTTTCCAGCATCACCAGACCAGCAGATGCTGTACTTGGCCTGAGGCTGGAGTCACTGAAGGGCCCCGCCCCGTCCCTTCCGGCGCTTGTCACAGCTCCCCACGTGTCCCCGCCCGCGTCCCTGCCCACACTGAGGCTCTAGGCCTGTTCTCTTTCTCCTGATCAGGACTGGTGGTCTCCCAGGTTCCACGGTCCCCTGTCACAGGGTCTCCAGGGAGCCCACTTAAAGAACGGGTCTGCAGTGGGTATTTGGGACCGTAGGACAATTGCGTGAGGTCAGGCCACCCTCTGAGAAAACCTCCTTAGCTGAGCACCTAAGCCATGGGCTGTCGCTGAGGCTCCCCTTTCTCAGAGGCAGCCCCGGATGTCACAGAAGGGCCGTTTCACCGGCCTCCTGCCCGTTCTCGCTGCTTAGAGAGCCCCGGGGATGCCCCGCCCTCCATGCCCCGGCCAAGCCCGGGGCCGAAGGAGAGAACTTTCTCAGCATCCAGGGCTAAGTCGCTTTCTCTCCCTCCCTGCCGAACCCTCCCGGCCCTCTCCCCCAGCGTTTGGTCTTTGGGGAGATTTCCTTCAGCGTTCAGACAGGCTTAGGAGGCCCCGGAGGGAAATGATGTGAACACTGTGGTTAAGTCACTGGGCAGAAGTTAGAGTTCGCATTTCCCGATTCTCCCTCATGACTTCTCATGTGATGTTGGCTGCGTATCGACTCTTCATCTGATCCAAGTTTCTGTACTAAGCTATGTAGGACAGTTCGCAATTAAAAATGAGTAGTTCAATGGTCAGTCTTTTTCCAGTTTGCGAAGGAACTGGGGGTGGCCCACCAGGGGGCTGTGGGAAGAGAGCAGCTTCGGTTCTCTCGCAGCCCCCCTGTGGCACGCACGCCCCCCTGGCTTCTCCCTTCCCTGGCATCGGACCCCCTCATCTGTGCTTCGGCTGTTTTCAAAACAGTCTTCTGGAAGAAAATGTATGAAGAAGGAACGAAGACTCTCCCATAATTCAAAACAAAGAAAAGCATTTTAAGACCGTCGGAGCATCGCTGCTTTTCTCCGAGGTTCACACGTGAAGGTCACACACCACTTTCTTCACAACCACCTCTGACGACGTTCCAGGCAGCACGTACAGGCTCAGAAACCGGATCTTTCGCACGGGGCAGCAGGCTTGTGCTCTGGTCACCCCGCATTCTTGGAAATATCGTTATGCCTTATTTTTCACTGTTGCAAATAATGCCACAAAGGGTGTTTCATCCTCACTCCTCGAGATGGACTTAGGAGAGCAGAGATGTATTTATGGTTTTTGAAAAACATGGTTGCCGCACCTCCGAGGCGGGCATCCGGGGCCCATGGCTCCAGCTGGGTGTGAGAACAGCCCCTCCCCCGTCCCCAACGTCCTCTGCGGACGAAGCGTGACCAGCCATGGCCTCCACCTCGGGCTTTCACTGCTGACCTTGGCCTCCTGGCGGCCCGTGGGGACCGCCGATCCAGGCCCCATCGCTCCTTCCTTGGGTCCCTGCTTGACCCAGTGCTTCCTGGCACCCTTGGCAGCCCGAGCCGGCCATTTCCCAGCCTGCATATGTCTGAACTGTTCCCAGCATGCAGCCCCCGCCGCCCTCCGCCATGGAGACCTTGCCTTCCCTCTCAGCCCGGTCCCCAGGATTAGTGCACTGATGAGTCCCCACAGGAGTGTAGGTGATCTTTGCAGGCCACGCCCCCAGAGCCTTCCTCCTGGCTGATAGCCACGCCTCAGTCTTGGATCTGAGAAGGAGGTCTAGGCCTCCCCGGAGCCTGGGCGTCCAGGGCTGACCACTGGCACTGACTTCCTGTTGAAGCCATCTCTGCCATTTTCTACAATGGCCCTGCGGGGCTCCATCCTGCCCATGCAGGGGAGCGTCCCATCCTCACCGGGACCCCCTCCCCAGCCCGTTCAGGCTCCTTGTCTTCCTAAGCAGGTCACTGCAAAGTACCTGTGAATTTAAAGCAGGCATGATGCAATTTAAGCTTTTTCTCAAAACAACGCAAGCTTCTGAGAAGGGTGTCCTCGGAGATCTGCAGTTATCTGGCATTTCCTTTAAAAGATATCCCTTTGGACTCAGGTCAAGCCCCAGGGGCCTGGGCCTCACTTCTGCCCTCCACTGCTGAGCCTTCTGGTCCCCATTTGTCCTGTCCCTGCGTTAGAGAGAAAGCAGCTTCCTTGAGTTTTCCAAGGTCACCGCAAACTTCAGTTCCACCGACTGGGCCAGTCTTGTGACGAAGCCCGCTGATGCGTCGAGGGCCTTCTCCCCAGGCCAAGTGCAGCCATGCTGGAGGGACCACTTGTTTCCCGTCTTCGGTCACAGCCTATCATCTTTCTCTTAAAAAAAAGTATTTTACTTTTTTTAAATTAAAAAAATCTTATTTATTAGTTTTTTCATGTTTATTTATTTATGAGAGAGAGAGACCAGGTCAGAGAGAGAGAGAGAGAGAGAGAGAGAGAGCAGGAGAGGGGCAGAGAAAGAGAGAGAGAGAGACAGAATCCGAAGCAGGCTCCAGGCTCTGAGCTTTCAGCACAGAGCCCAGTGCGGGGCTTGAACCCATGACCCATAAGATCATGACCTGAGCCGATGTCAGATGCTTAACTGACTGAGCCACCCAGGCGCCCCTAACGCCCCTGAGTTTTAAGCCCCGGCCCCCGTGAGGCTGTCTGGACCAGCCGCGCACACCGCTGTCTGTGTGACGGCAGGGAGATCCCGGATTTCTAAGAACTGCCGAGACACCGATCTGCACAACCTAGGCCTCTGCGAGGGGGAGGAGAGAGCCTTAGATATGCCAAGTAAGCAAGAAGGGACTTTGCGAAATACCAGAGCGGTGGCATAAAGGCACGTTTTTAAATCCCAGAGGGAATGGTACGGTGCTCTCCGCCCCGCATAGCCAGCCATGGAAGGTCAGAGGAGGAAGAGACAGTCAGACCGAAGCCATCAGCTCAGGGTTCAAATCCTGGTCCTGCTGCTTCGTGGATGACTCACTGACTTTCAGGTCTTCAGTGTCTTGGCCTGTAAGTGGGGACAGCGACAGCGCCCCCCGCAGAGTCAGTGGGTAAAACCACTGGCTTCCGGGCTGACCCCAGGGGCCTCTGGCTGTGCCCAGAGAGGCGGGACGCCTTCTCGGGCCACAGCAGCCGAGTGGCCGGGCAGGGGCACGGGGAAGAGACCAGCACCCTCGTCTCTCCGGGAAGCAGGATGCCGAGGGCAGAGCTGACAGACGCGTGTGCGGCTGGAGAACCCTGTGGTCACAGCCCAGGGCTGAGTGGACACTGGGCGCCCGGACATTCACGGCGACCCCGCCCACATCCCTGGGGCCATCCCCACAGGAAAGGCTGGACCTAGGGACCACGGGCTCATTTCAGAATTGGTTTCAAAGCAATTTAACTAGACTTGGACTCCTGAAGCTGGTACAGTGTAACATGTCGGTTACAGCTCAATTTAAAAAAAAAGGAAAAGAATTATTTGAGTGATTTCAAAGTCTGGAAAACCAAAAGCGCGGCGTGCGGGCAGCTCCTGACCCGGGATCAAGAGCGTGCGCTCCCACCAAAGACCTGGGGAGGGTCTGACCGGAGGCGATGCCCCCAGCCTTGCTCCCTCCATCTGCGAAGTGGGTAGAGAGGCATCGTCCTCCTGGCTGCTTCAGGGGATCCTTGACACCAGCTTATGTCACAGGCTCGCCACCAGGACGTCCTCCATCAGTGCCATCACCGTGACCTGGAGCCTCAGGGCCCGGGGCCCCTGGAGCCGGCTGGGCAGGGTCCCCGGAGAACAGACCACTGCAGAAGCCCAGCGTCCCAGGGAAACCCGTCCCTGGATGTGAAATGACAAGGCGGTCCCCACAGAGCGGGGCCTCTGACTCAGAGCCGGGCGCCCCCACACTGCGGCCTCCCTAAGCGGGGCCTGGGCCACTGATTCATGTTTTCCTTGGTTCCCTGGGGAGATGAGAACCATCTGGATACCCCGGGCTGCCCCAAGGCTCTGCCCCCCCGCCATCACCCGGCAGTATCTTTGTGGAGCCTCCTTCTCTCCCCCCTCTTCCTCCTCCTCCTCCTCCTCTCCCTCCCCTGCCCCCCCCCCGACCCCCGTAAAAGGAGCAGCTTCAAATTCTAGAGCAACTGCCCCAGAGCGTGTTTCTGGAAGGAAGCGCTGGGAGCAGCAGGGTCCTGCTCCCCAGGTGGCACCGGGCAGCGCCTCCCGGGCTCCATTTGCTCGTCCTTCCTGCTCCGCTGGGCCTTCTCCGCACACAAACCGCACACATCTCACGGTCTTCATGACTGACCGCTGCCCCCGCACGGGCCGTTCTATGCCCAGTGTACGAAAGCACAGAATTCCTTTCTAATTACGGTGCTCGGATTTGAGGAAAGGAGGAAGGAAGAGGGTGTCACAGGACCGGCCGTGTAAAATCGCGCCGTTTCTTCCTGGGAAAAGTGTTCTCAGACTGGCAACCCGCGGCTGTCGGAGCCGCTGTCTGTGTGCGCAGATGTATAAGGAACTCTCCAGTGAAGTTAAGCCCCAAACCCTGTTTAAAAAAGAAATCGTGTGTAGCCTAAGGAGGTGCTCGCTGTAACCTGAAGCCATGTCGGAACGCATGTCTGGTTAGCTGTGTCCGTCCGCGTGCCCCGGGCAGGTCTGGGGGCCCGGGCCCTGCTGGCCGCGTGATCTGGGGACTCACCCACTGCTCCCAGCCTCTGTTTCCTTCCTTGTGAGACGGGCATGACACTGATTCTCCCTGAAACGAGGTGAGGTGGCCCCGGGGAAGGCTGGTAGCCAGGAGCTGCACAGGGGCTGGAGGGCCAGTGCCCGGAGGCTGAGCGGGAGCAGGGGTGGATGCGAGGGTGTGGGAGCTGGGGATCGGGACACAGGGGCTCGGGAGCTGCTGAGACCTGGAGTTCATGGAGGGAGGGGCCCACGCTGCCAGAAAGCTGAACTGAGGCGTGGAATTCGCGACCAGGAGGCCACCAGGGAAAGGGTCCTGGGTCTGCACCGCTGTGACCTGAAAGTGGGAGTCAGTAAACCATGGAAGTAGGCAGACACAGGACACACTCTTCTCTTTCTAGAATCGTGGCCGTGGAGGGAAGGGAGGGAGGGGGCGGTCACTTTGCATGCAGGGCAGCTTGTGCTGTGTGTGTGCGTGGGGGTGGGGGCCGTCCACACTCTGGAAGCTGGATGGACACAACACCTCTAGGAAGTGAGGCCCTCCCTCCCCTCTGTCTGCAGTCCCCGCTGTCACTCCTTCCTGCTGCTCAGGGACAAGGACCAAGGGCCGCACCAGGACCAGGAACCTCTGACGGGTTTGCCTGGTGAGTGGGAGCCCTCAGGGGATTCTTTGATTGTCTGATCCTTTTGTTGGGGACTGGTCACTGTGAGGGGCAACTGCCCGGAGGACAGGAAACGCCTCCTTGGTTTTGCCGCTGGGAAGGAGAAGTAAATCAGGACCTCTGGTCTTTTCAGAGACGACCCTTCCGGAGGAGGCCCTGACCCTTTGAAGTTTGAAGTCAATGTCCCTTAAACTCCTTGTCTCAGTGCCCAGCCCCCACCCCATCCCTGCAGCCACCTGCTTGTGTCTCAAGGCTGCCATCCGGTGGAAGGCGGGGGTAACAGCAAATCCAGAAAACAATTCCTCGGCTTTTGCATCGAAGCCAATCCGATGGCGTTACCTTACAGAGCGCAGTAAATCTCCGAAGGATGCTCGCAGCTCTTCATTTGGTCTCCACGTTACTGGGCAACAGCGTGACTCTTCCGTCTTTACAGTCGGAACCAAGCTCAGGAGAAGTGATTGAACGCACCGAAGGCGGAGCCAACGGCCTCCCTGCAAGCCCCCCCCCCTCACTGTGCACCTTGTGGAAAGTGTCCCGTGAGCTGCTCTCCACCAGTGGTTTTCCAACTCCCGCCAACTCCGAGCCATGGGGTCCCCTCTACACGTGTGCTGTGTACGCGGATGGATGCATGGACGCCACGGACCCACGTTTTATGCAGCAGCGCCTACCCCTACCTACCAAGTGTGGTGCTTTGGTTGTTCTATTCTGCGTCACGTTTAGGAATGCCATTTGGGATCCGTGAAACGGTTCCCACGACCCATCAGTGGTCAAGACCCACAGGCAGTATAATGGCTCCTCCCAAACGTCCACATTCTAATCTCCAGAGTCTGTGAATGGCACTTTATACGGCAAGACTGCAAACCGGGCTTTGCAGATGTGATTACGTTCAGGTCTCTGAAATGGAGAGATTCTAGTGGGTCGCCCTCGGGCCCAAAGTCACCGAGAGGGTGAGAGGGAGTGAGGGCCAGAGGAGACGTGACAACAGGAGCAGCTGCTGGCGGGACACATCTGCAGGTGGGGAGGAGCGGGGGCCAAAGAGCGCAGGGGCCTCGAGAGGCTGAGAAAATCGAGAAGCGGGTTCTTCCTCCAGAGCTTCCCGAAGGGGCCAGGCCTGCCGACACCCAGACTCCAGTCCAATTAGACCGAGTTGGGACTTCCAGGCCAGAACCTTTGTGAGGGATTATATTTGTGTCGAGCCTGCAGTGATTTGCTATAGAAGCCTAGAAGCTAAGCCGGATGACGGCCAAGAATTATAATTGATGACGTCATCACAATGGCACGCCCAAGGTGCATGGAGGCTACGGGTGTGGTGTTTCTATGGTGGTTTTCAGCCCTCACAGTGTTTTAAAGTCTATCCTGAATGATTTAGTACCATTTAAAATCATGATCTTTCATGAGAAAATCAGAATCTCTGGCTTAGCTTTGTTTATACAAGGTCTGAGTTCCCACATGGCAGCATCTGACCTTAGCTGGCAGGAACCTTCTTCCAAACCTTCTCCTTCTCTCCCAACACACTTTAAAAATTAATTTTAATTATTGTCCAGGTAGTAAGTACACTCATATAACTTTAGGAGACAAAGCAGGGCTGCAAGGATTGAACAAAAACTCATTTCCCAACACCACTCAAACCTTCCTGGTCTCAGATCATATTTTCAAACCTTTAAAAATTCTGTTTCTTGGGGCACCTGGGTGGCTCAGTCAGTTAAGCATCTGACTTCGGCTCAGGTCACAATCTTGCAGTTCGTGGGTTTGAGCCCCATGTTGGGCTCTGTGCTGACAGGTCAGAGCCTGGAGCCTGCTTCGAATTCTGTGTCTCCCTCTCTCTGCCCCCCACCACCTTGCTTGTGCTCTGTCTCTGTCTCTCTCTCTCTCAAAAATAAACAAACATTAAAAAAATTAAAAATTATGTTTCTTGTTGGATTTTTTTTCTTTCCATAATATTTTATTGTCAAATTGTTTTCCATACAATACCCAGTACTCTTCCCCACAAGTGCCCTCCACCATCACCACCACCTCTTTTCCCCCCTCCCCCTTCCCCTTCAACCCTCAGTTCATTCTCTGCATTCAATAGTCTCTCAATTTTTACATCCCTCTCTCTCCCCAACTCTCTCTCCTTCCTCCGCTCCCCCTGGTCCTCCACTAGGTCTCTCCTGTCCTCCTGCTAGACCTATGAGTGCAAACATATGGTATCTGTCCTTCTCTGTCTGGCTTATTTTGCTTAGCATGACACCCTCAAGGTCCATCCACCTTCCCACAAATGGCCATATGTCATTCTTTCTCATTGCCGTGTAGTACTCCATAGTGTATATATAACACATCTTCTTGATCCAATATGCATCTCATGGATGCTCAGCATTAGACGTTCTCTTTCTGTTAAGGATCTGGAATTGATGAGGGCTAGCTCTGTTGACCCTACTCCAAATCTGCTCCCTTTCCCATCTTCCCACTATGGTTAAATCCTAGGATTTGATAAAATCATGTTCACTGTTGAGTTTTCTCTTCTACAACTTTTTGTTTTTCCTTGAGTTGATAATTGCATCTGTTTTTATTGTCTTGGTTTTCTACATGTCTATCACTATGTTTTACAAATGATCTATCTGACCTGGCAAATGCTCAGCAAGCCCTATTTTCCAGTGCTTAAATATTTTGAAAGGACTAACAGTCCCATCATTTCCCCTGGAAGCTAGTCTTCTGGAATTTACCGTGCTCCTGGCCACAGTAGGTTTCAACTCTTGCCATGCTGTGTGTTGGGTCCCTTCTCTCCCAAATCCCAGGTCTCTTTCTCTCAGTTTGGACCCTTGTTTTGCTGGACACGCCCTTCAGCAGGGCTCTCAGGATGAGTGACTGACAGCTGGGCTGTTTACAGAACTTCGGCTTCTTTAGACTTGTAAAGGCATTTCCTCATTGTGTCCCAGCTCTGATGCCATTTGAGAATCTCAATCCTGACGACGGCTGCTTTCCTCTGGATGCTTTTAGGGCCTCTTCTTTAATTGTGACATCTTAACCCGATACGCATTCGAGTGGTCTTCTTTCCTTTTTATGATCTGTACCCTGCATTTAATGGACTCCTTTCAATCTGGAGGCTCAAGATTGTAAATTTTGGTAAAGCATCTTAAGGGTATTTCATTAATAATATTCTTCTTCCTCGTTTTCTCTATGTTCCTTTTCCAGAACTCTAATTAGTTGGCACTCAGGAGACAACAGAGGGTATGCTTGGATTAGCGTGATTTTGGGAAGATTTGATAAAAGGAGAATTTATAAAGGACTGGGCATGCTCTGAGGGTGAAACAGGGGGGCCATAACCCCCAGAGGGAGAGAGAGGGAGCTGCTGTCAGAATCAGACAGACTCCGATGGGGGGGTTCAAACTCATGAATCATGAAATCATGACCTGAGCTGAAATCAGATTCCCAGTCAATTGAGCCCCTGAGTCAAGTGACCTTGGTACCCTTAGGTCCCTATTATTCTTGTTTTTCAGATGCCAAGTTTTCTTATCTCTCTGAGATTAACAGTACGAGTTATAATTTTTGTCTTTTCTTCTGCCTCCTGCCACATCTCAGTTTTCTCTGGATTCCACTTTTTTCCGATTTGATTTTGGTCTCTAGGCTTCACATACATGATTTTCCTTAATTGCTTCTTGATTCTTGTCGTCCGTATTTAAGAGCAAGGCTCCAAACAGCAGGTGCAATGCCCTGGGTGGGCACTGGCTTGAAAGAGCTGAGTTCTCAGTGGGCTGGAGATGCAGTCTTCCCACATTCCCTCATGTCTCTCCTCGTGGTGACAGGAAATGGGCACATGAGGCCCTCGGTGGCAGGCACTCTCGTGGGAATGGTGCCAACAAGAAAGGGAACACTGTACTTTCCTAAACACCTTTGGTTCAGGGGGACTAGGAGCAAACCCAACACTAGTATTTACAGAGTACTTCTTTTTTTAACGTTTATTTATCTAGAGAGAGAGAGAAAGAGAAAGAGGAGGAGGGGAAGGGAAGAGAGAGAGGGAGACACAAAATCAGAAGCAGGCTCCAGGCTCTGAACTGTCAGCACAGAGCCTGACGCAGGGCTCAAACCCATGAACCCCAAGATCATGACCTGAGCTGAAGTCAGCCGCTCAGCCAACTGAACCCCTCAAGCGCCCCCAGAGTACTTCCAACACACTTTACAAGAGGACTGGCTGAACTAAGTCCCGCCATGGGGTCTCCCAGAGCGGGACATGGAGGTGCTCCCAGGTCAGACAGTGTCTGGGAGGTGCTCCCAGAGTCTGTTGAAGATGGGGAGGCGGTGGGAGGTGAGGTAGGATGTGTTGGGGAGAAGGTGGACAAAATAAAGCTGGTGTCTGAGGCAGGACCAATACAGCAGAGCGAGTGAAGAGAATGTTTCTCAGGAGAGAGAATCACAGAGAAATGGGGGTGGACAAAGGGCGTGCACTGAACACTGGGGATAAGCTTCCTGGCACAGGCCACCCTCCTGCAGCCCTAGAGGCCAGACGCTGCTGGCTGAGCACAGGAATGCCATCAATCGCCAGCAGTGCTTGGTAAATAAACTGAGTGAGGTCCCGACAGGAGTCACATTCAAGGGAAGAGGGGAAAAAAAAGGAAAAAGTTAGTAAGCCCAGCCCTGGGGAGCCCTCCGGGGCCCCTCTCTGCTCCGGAGAACCTCTGGGAGCCCAGCCAGATCTCTGTTCAAGAGAGGCAGGCGCCCCCGCAGCGCAGCGATGGCTGGGACGCAGGGCCATCTGTCCTGCGCTGGCCGCCCATGCGCCTGCGTCACACTGAGCGCCCCCGCAGCCAAGGCTGCCCCGAGGGGCTCCTGCACACAGCCCTGCTCCCTGACGCATGCTCCCCTGGGAGTCGGGGACCCCGAAGGCCCCTGCAGCAGAAGCCGGGGCCGGGATGCTTGACGCCGGGTGTGGCGGAGGCCAGGCGTTCCCGGCACAAGTGCCCCGGAGAGCTGGCTGCCCGAGATTTTCGTTAAGAACACCGGCAATCAGCGGGCTACGTGTCCGAGGTCGGAACTGCAACCCGAGAGCAAGGTGCACCTAACTGTGCTCGGAAAGTTTCAGTAGGAGGAGGCACGATGGCGAGGGGGGTGGCGAGATGGGACGTGGGGGCAGCTCCCGGCCTTGCCCTCCACGGGCACTGCGCCTTTGCAAGTTCCTTCCCTCTCGGGCCTTAGCTTACTCGTCTGTAAAATGGACGAACAGGCACCGAACAGGCACCGCCTGCCAGGAGGCCGAGAGAACCAGACTACTTTGCTCTCCCGGGTCTCCTGCCACCCCAAGGGTCACTCAGGCTGAGGAGGCTGGTCACACACACACACACACACACCTGCATGCACAGGGACGGAGGCACCTGACACTGCTCTCAGGGTCACGAGGTCTCGGCCTCCGCACCCCACCCTCTGCGTCAGCCTCTCTCCCCCAAACACTCCTGCGCCCCATGGTTTACTGGGACCTCGGAGTCCGCAGGACCCATACTCTGCAGCCCCGTCTTGGGGCGCCGTGCAGCCCGTCTCCCCGTCTCCTGGCACACAGTCTGGGCCCGGGGGTGGGGGGAGCCGCAGTGGGTGCCCCTGCCCCAGCGGTGACCGCGGCCCTGAGGCTCGTGTAAATGGGCACAGAAAAGCCCACTGCCCCCAGGGCCGGAGAAGGGTTCCTTCTCCGTTTACCCAGCCGCTCCGGGAGACAGTCCGCCTTCCTCCTCCTCCGGTTCCCAGCCCGGGTTCGGGCTCTCCCGTGACTTCCGGGGCGCGGGGTCCTGCTCGCGGAGGGCGGGGCTGAGAAGGGAGCGCTCTGGACTGGGAGCCCTTGGCACGGGGCCACACGGAAGAGGGGGCGCTGCCTCGAAGGATCCCCGCCTCCCCCTCCTCTTCTTGACTCCCCCTGCTCCTCCTCCTCCCCCTGCTCCC